>JASTWF010000055.1:1948570-2128480 GCA_030390025.1 Squalus acanthias
TTCAGTGGGGTAAAGGTTAGTCACTATGTAACTGTATGGAGTTACTATTTAATCAGCAGGATAAGGGTTGCTCACTGTTATATTTGTTATTACATTTAACGGTGCCCTTTTAAGATTTTTAAATCAATTTCAGAAAAAAATATTTGTAGGTCAGTACTTCATTGAGATATTTTTGGGCCAGATCCCTGGTGTGTGAGGGATAATAGAACAGACCAAATACAAGAGGGATACCCAAAAAAGGGAAAATACTGGAAAACTACAGCAGGTCTGCAAGCATCTGTTAAAGAAAGATAGGTTCATACTCTGCGTGTGCATGGTCAGACCACTGCAATTAGTCCGTCCTGTACCTGCCCTGAGAGTGTTTGATGGGACAGTGTAGAGGGAGCTTTAGTCTGTATCTAACCCATGCTGTATCTGTCCTGGGAATGTTTAATGGTACAATGTAGGGAGAGGTTTACTCTGTATCGAACCCGTGTTGTACCTACCCTAGGACTGTTCGATGGGACAGTGTAGAGAGAGATTCATCCTCTGTCTAACCTGTGCTGTACTTGTCTTGGGAGTGTTTGATGGGACAGTGTAGAGGAGTGAATCAGATGTCGGCCTGCCTGTCAGATATTGGGCTGGGTGAGTTGTAGGCCAGGCTAGGCTAGGTGCGTAGGAGACCAGTCTGAAAGACTGTACGAGAGGAAGAAGCCGAATGGATTGAGTGGCTTTTCGCTCATCCTTGATGTGTTCTTCTCTGCACACACTGTACTTGGAAGCCCTTTTAATGCAATGTGAGGACCAGGAGCAATGGTAGCATTATATGGTGGTTGCACAGTAGGGTGGGTACCATGACATTTGAACATTGACACCAAAGAACTTGGCATTGTATTATAAAGAACTCAGTGAAGTGTAGACAATCTGAAGGCTGAGCCTAAGTATACCAACAGCCTCCAACAGCTTGCTTGTTACAGACACTTCCGTTGCAGGCAAATACAATTATCGAGACACTGGGCTATCTCATTTTCCCAACAGGTCAATGAAGCTAATTGTAATAGAAGAGTGAGGCTGACACCTCCTGGTATCGGGGCTGCAACTGATCTCCTCCTCAAAGGCACTGATGGAGGCTTCTGTTGATCTGACTGTCAGTCCCTTTGTATCTGTGGACAGTGAGTCCAACGGTGCACTGTATAAATGACACTGACTCCAAACAAATCCAGATCACAGCTACTTATTAAATCATTACGGCCCGCTTCACTTTTCTCAGTGTTCCTAATTGTTTAAATTTCCTTTCCTTCTTTAGCTCAAACTTTTAGAGCTTTTTTTTAATGTTTTGTACTTAAAGTTAACACACCAAAAAATGGACACTTTCTGCTATTGGCAACCCGTGTCAGCTTCAAACACTCCCAGGGCAGGTACAGCACATGTTAAATACAGAGTAAAGCTCCTTCCACACTGTCGCATCAAATACTCCCGGGTCAGGTACAGCACAACTTAGGTACAGAGTAAAGCTCGCTCTACACTGTCCCATCAAACACTCCCAGGTCAGGTACAGTAAGGGGTACAACTTGACCCCTCCACTGCCTCTGATTTGTCACGTTGCTTGTCTGACATCCAGTACTGGAGAAGCAGAAATTTCCTCCAATTACATATTGGGAAGACTGAGGCCATTATCTTCAGTCCCCACCACAAACTCCGTTCCCTAGCCACCGATTCCATCGCTCCCCCTGGCCACTGTCTGAGGCTGAACCAGACCATTTGTAAATTTGCTGTCCTAGTTGACCCTGAGCTGAGCTTACATAAGAAATAGGAGCAGGAGTAGGCCATTTGGCCCCTCGAGTCTGCTCCGCCATTCAATAAGATCACGGCTGATCTTCTACCTCATCTCCACTTTCCTGCACTGTCCCCATATCCCTTGATTCCTTAATATTCAAAAATATATCGATCTCTGTCTTGAATATACTCAACTACTGAGCCTCCACAGCCCTCTCAGGCCGACCCCTTATTCTGAGACTGTGACCCCTAGTTCTAGACTCGCCAGCTAGTGGAAATATCCTCCCTACATCTACCCTGTCAAGTCCTGTAACAATTTTGTATGTTTCAATGAGATCACCTCTCATTCTTCTAAACTCTAGAGAATATAGGCCTAGTCTACTCAATCTCGCCTCATAGGACAATCCCCCCATCCCAGGAACCAGTCTGGTGAACCTTCGTTGCACCCCCTCTGTGGCAAGTATATCCTTCCTTAGGTAAGGAGATCAAAACTGTACACAATACTCCAGGTGTGGTCTCACCAGGGCCCTATATAATTGCAGTAAGACGTCTTTACTCTTATACTCAAATCCTCTTGTAATAAAGGCCAACATACCATTTGCATTCCTAATTGCTTGCTGTACCTGCATGTTAACTTTCAGTGATTCGTGCACAAGGACACCCAGGTCCCTCTGATCACCAACATTTCCCAATCTCTCACCATTTAAAAAAAATACTCTGCTTTTCTATTTTTCCTACCAAAGTGGATAACTTCACATTTCTCCACATTATATTCCATTTGCCATGTTCTTGCCCACTCACTTAGCCTGTCTATATTCCCTTGAAGCCTCCTTGCATCCTCCTCAAACTTACATTCCCACCCAGCTTTGTATCATCAGCAAATTTGGATATATTGGCCCAGAAATTGATCTCGCTCTGTTCCCGCGGGGGTAAGGAGCAGGCGCGATCTCTCACTCCGCGTTGGCTTTTTCAGATCCAGGTCGCACGAACTTGATGTTCCAGACATCAGCTGGGCAGTGCTTGCGTATCCCACCGGCGTAGTGAATTCGTGCGAGCTGTGGGATCACGTGACTCAGTTAGAGCCAATGGCAGCACACCATCTTCCATTCATAAGTTTCACTTACGTGCTGTGAAAGCTATGAATCTTACACCCCCCCAAAAGAACAGCTAAACCTCAATTAAATTAAAAAAAAACCATCACATTAATAAAATAAGTATAGTTAAATAAATTAACCATTTTAAATAAAAAATTAAATTTTTGAAAAAATTTAAAATCTTTTAAAAAGTTATAAAAATAAACTTACCTGTCTTTAAAGTCTCTAAAAAAGATATACCTGTTAAAAAAAATTCAAAATAATCCTTAATTCACTACTTACCTTGTTAAAAGTGGGTCTTACTCCTCCTTTTTTCATTTCTAAAATCTTCCGTCCTTACCTGCGCGTCCAAAGCACTAAGTGCACAGCGTGCGCGCAGCCTGTAGCGCGCACGCGGTGCACCGAGGAACCGCCCCCTTTTCCAAAGACCAAGTGCCAGGTTTTCAGCGCATGCGCAGTGCATGCAGAAAACCGGCAATTGGAGAGAGAATACGCGAGAGTACGCAGTGCGTACTCTCGCGCAGCGGGATCAATTTTTGGCCCATTACATTTGGCCCCCTCATCCAAATCATTGATATAGATTGTGAATAGCTGAGGCCCAAGCACTGATCCTTGCAGGTACCCCACTAGTTACAGCCTGCCAACCCAGAAATGACCCGTTTATTCCTACTCTCTGTTTTCTGTCTGTTAACCAATCCTCAGTCCATGCTAGTATATTACCCCCAATCCTATGAGCTTCAGACCCCATATCCTCTCCATCTCCAAGACTGCCTACTTCCACATCTGTAACATCACCCGACTCTGCCCCTGCCTCAGCTCATCAGCTGATGAAATCCTTGTCCATGCATTTGTTACTTCTAGACTCAGCTGTTCCAATGCTCTCCTGGCCAGCCATTCACTTGGCATCCTCCGTAAACTTGAGCTCATCCAAAACTCTGCTGCTTGTATCCTAACTCTCACAAAGTCCCGTTCACCCATCACCCCTGTGCTCGCTGACCTACATTGACTCCCGGTCCGGCAGTGCCTTGATTTTCAAATTCTCATCCTTTTCAAATTCCTCCATGGCCTCGCCCCTCCCTAATTCTGAAACCTCCTCCAGCCGTACAACCCTCCGAGAACTCTGCGCTCCTCCAATTCTGCCCTCTTGTGCATCCTCGATTTTCATCGCTCCACCATTGCCAGCTATGCCTTCAGCTGCCGAGGCCCGAAGCTCTGGAATTCCCTCCCTAAACCTCTCTGCCTCTCTACGTCTCTCTCTCCTCCTTTAAGACGCTCCTTAAAACCTATCTCTTCGACCAAGCTTTTGGTCACCTTTCATAATGTCTCCTTACATGGCTCGGTGTCAAAGTTTGTTTGATAACAACCCTGTGAAGCGCCTTAGGACGTTTCACTACATTAAAGGTGCTATATAAATGCACGTTGTTGTTGTTGGATACAAAGTAAAGCTCCCTCTTCCCTGTCCCATCAGACACTCCCAGGGCTGATATAGGATGGGTTAGCTACAGGATAAAGTTCCCTTTACAATCCCATAAGATTGCCCTTTACTGCCCCAGTGTAACATTTCAGTCTCCCACCCTTCCTTATTGTTTAAATTTCCTTCCCTTTTTAAGCTCAAACTTTGACCTTGTTATATTTTTACATTTTGAACTTAAGGTCAGTGGCACCATAAGATGCTGTGTGCAGTTTAGTGCTCCATTTGAATCCAAGGTACTGTCTGTGTGAGGACGGAATGAGGGAAGAAAGAAAGAACAACCTTGCATTTCTGTATCACCTTTCATGAGCTCAGAATGTCCCAAAGTGCTTTATAGCCAGTTAAGTACTTTTATGAAGTGTAGTCACTGTTGTAATGTCGGAAACATGGCAGCCATTTTACACACAGCAAGGTCCCACAACCAGCATGAGATAAATGGCCAGATAATCTGTTTTAGTGATGTTGGTTGAGGAATAAATGTTGGCCAGGACACCGTGGAGTACTCCCCTGCTCTTCTTTGAATAGTGCCACGGAATCTTTTACATCCGCCGAGAGGGCAGACGGGGCCTCGGTTTAATGTCTTGTTTGAAAGACGGCACCTCCAACAGTGCAGCGCTTCCTCAGTACTGCACTTAGAGTATCAGCCTAGATTTTGTGCTCAAGTCTCTGGAGTGGAACTTGAACCCACAACCTTCTGACTCAGGCAAGAATGCTACCCATTGAGCCATGGCTGGCACCTGGCAGTTCATATCCAAGCTAAGCCACTGGGGTAAGGGAAACACTGCTAACTTATCTGGATGCTTGAGCTGCCCTGATTTTTGGTTGATGATGGATGTTCTTCCTTCCACTGTAGTGCCCCCAAAGTAATTACAGTGATGATACTGAAAGTCGTGATAATTTTGTGTTGTGACCCTCCTGGGTGAAGGGGAGTACCCATGAAATACGCCTCTTCACTGACCGCAATACAGTTGCGATATTACATTGCAGGGTAGGGCATTTGCTTTCAGTTACTTGCAAGCAATAAAATCTGGATCCTGCAAACGAGTATTTCGCTTTTCTTCTAACTGAGGTGAAGGTGCCTAGGCCCAGAGTGCAGGAGAGCACCATGGGTGGAAGGAGAATTCAGGGAGCACGAGTTAGGTTTTAATAGCCTACAGACTGTAGGAGGGAGGGAAGAGTTAGTGAAGTGAGCACTTCCACAGTTTAGAGATCCTGGGAAAGAGTGATTTAAAGTAGGAGACAGTGGGGTAGAATTTCTGTAGGGGATGGGATTCTCCCAGCATCACAGCTAAGGATCCCATGTGGAAATGAAATGACGAGTGCGAGGAATCTTGATTCCAACACTGAGGATGTGGGAATCATTGCTCATCGTGTTTGACATTCCTGGGATCAGTGTGGACAGCTAGTGCGTCATAGTCGCTGCTTCGTGGAGGTACATAGCCCAGGATGGCCAGTGGCAGGATGTAGGACCAAGCCATTTCATTCCATGCGGTGTGGGTGCTTTAGGATGAACACATTTACAAGCAGGTGGGCACAGTAACAGTAAAAGATGAAATCGCGCAGATTGCTTCAGTTCTGTCTGAGAGCAGCTTTTGCAAGATTCCTACAAGGACACACAAGGACAGATTAATATCCAGGGAGCTGGGGATTATATTATTAATTTTCTTTTTTTAAGACTGTTCCTGCAAGCTTCCCTGGTGGGTGAGCAGGTGAATGCCCCGCCCGGTGTGTCACCGAGTGAGTGCACACACCGCCCGGTGTGTCACCGAGTGAGTGCACACACCGCCCGGTGTGTCACCGAGTGTGTGCACACACCGCCCGGTGTGTCACCGAGTGTGTGCACACACCGCCCGGTGTGTCACCGAGTGTGTGCACACACCGCCCGGTGTGTCACCGAGTGTGTGCACACACCGCCCGGTGTGTCACCGAGTGTGTGCACACACCGCCCGGTGTGTCACCGAGTGTGTGCACACACCGCCCGGTGTGTCACCGAGTGTGTGCACGTGATGAGTGCTGTATAAATGCAACTGATTGTTGCCCTACCACATTCAAGCTCATTAATAAATTTGGATTTCGAAGAAATAGCTTTTAATCCTCAAATCAGGGGCTGTGACTGGAAATTTCTGTCCTGAAATCCTATTGATCGCAAAATCCATTCCTTCCCTTCCCTACCTACTAGGCTTGTTCAATCGATGCAGGGCCAAGCACAGTGTCATTCAGTAAAACCTCAGTCATTGCTGGGTCACTGTAACGTGAAGTCAGCTAAATGTGCAAACTTCACATCCTCTCACCCTCTCTCGCTCTCGCTCTGTCTCTCTCTCTCAGTCTGTGACTCTCTGTCAGTCTTGTGTCTCTTTCTCTCTGTCGGTCTGTCTTTCTCTGTGTCTTATAGTCTAGTCTCTGTCTATGCCTCTCTTGATTTCTCTCCCCTTTTCAGTCTATGTCTCTCTCCGTCTGTCTTTGTTTTATTTTCATCATCCAATGTCTGAACCATGTGAAAACGATTGTCTTGTAACTCTGCAAATCCCACTAAATATCATCTAATACAAAATCAATTTAGCAATTATGGAGCTTAGCGCTCGATAAACCGGATTTGTATTTAAATATTACAACTGTTCAAAGTTGATTTAACTGGTCCAAATTCTTACTTATGTGCAATATTCGTTATCTAGATAATTAGAGCTAGGCCGTTCAGGAAGGATGTCAGAAAGCACTTCTTCACACAAAGGACAGTGGAAATCTGGCACACTTTCCCCAAAAAGCTGTTGATGCTGGGGGTCATGTGAAAATTTAAAAACCGAGATTGATAGCTTTTCTTAGCTAAGTGTATTAAGGGTTATGGAACTAAGGCGGGTAAATGGAGTTAAGATACAGATGGAGGAACAGGAACAGGTTCAAGGGGCTGAATGGCCTCCTCCATTTCCAACTGACCACAGGTAAAGCCCCCGATAAAACCGCTCCCCACCCTGATTAAAAACCCCCATGCAAACACACTGACCTCCCCAATAAACCCGGTGAACACGCTGACCTCCCCCAATAAACCCCAGCGAACGCACTGATTGATGCCCGCAGCAGCTGGCCCCCCCCCCCCCCCCACATAAACACATCCCTGAACACACTAAACGAACCCCGGATAAAACCATTCGAACAGGGGGCTGGCACCGAGATGCACAGGGGGCTGGCACCGAGATGCACAGGGGGCTGGCACCGAGATGCACAGGGGGCTGGCACCGAGATGCACAGGGGGCTGGCACCGAGATGCACAGGGGGCTGGCACCGAGATGCACAGGGGGCTGGCACCGAGTTGCACAGGGGCCTGGCACCGAGTTACACAGGGGGCTGGCACCGAGTTACACATGGCAACAGGGGGCTAGCACTGAGTTAAATCGGGGGCCTGGCACTGAGTTACACAGGGGGCTGGCACCGAGTTACACAGAGGGCTGGCACTGATTTACACATGGCAACAGGAGGCTGGCACTGTGTTACACAGGGGGCTGGCACCGAGTTACACAGAGGGCTGGCACTGATTTACACATGGCAACAGGGGGCTGGCACTGTGTTACACGGGGCTGGCACCGAGTTACACAGAGGGCTGGCACTGATTTACACAGAGGGCTGGCACTGATTTACACATGGCAACAGGGGGCTGGCACTGTGTTACACGGGGGCTGGCACTGTGTTACACGGGGGGCTGGCACTGTGTTACACGGGGGGCTGGCACAGAGTTACACGGGGGGCTGGCACTGTGTTACACAGGGGGCTGGCACTGTGTTACACAGGGGGCTGGCACTGTGTTACACAGGGGGCTGGCACTGTGTTACAGGGGGCTGGCACTGTGTTACACAGGGGGCTGGCACTGTGTTACACAGGGGGCTGGCACTGTGTTACACAGGGGGCTGGCACTGTGTTACACAGGGGGCTGGCACTGTGTTACACAGGGGGCTGGCACTGTGTTACACAGGGGGCTGGCACTGTGTTACACAGGGGGCTGGCACTGTGTTACACAGGGGGCTGGCACTGTGTTACACAGGGGGCTGGCACTGTGTTACACAGGGGGCTGGCACTGTGTTACACAGGGGGCTGGCACTGTGTTACACAGGGGGCTGGCACTGTGTTACACAGGGGGCTGGCACTGTGTTACACAGGGGGCTGGCACTGTGTTACACAGGGGGCTGGCACTGTGTTACACAGGGGGCTGGCACTGTGTTACACAGGGGGCTGGCACTGTTACACAGGGGGCTGGCACTGTTACACAGGGGGCTGGCACTGTGTTACACAGGGGGCTGGCACTGTGTTACACAGGGGGCTGGCACTGTGTTACACAGGGGGCTGGCACTGTGTTACACAGGGGGCTGGCACTGTGTTACACAGGGGGCTGGCACTGTGTTACACAGGGGGCTGGCACTGTGTTACACAGGGGGCTGGCACCGTGTTACACAGGGGGCTGGCACCGAGTTACACAGGGGGCTGGCACCGAGTTACACAGGGGGCTGGCACCGAGTTACACGGGGCTGGCACCGAGTTACACAGGGGGCTGGCACTGTGTTACACAGGGGGCTGGCACTGTGTTACACAGGGGGCTGGCACTGAGTTACACAGGGTGCCCGCACTGAGTTACACAGGGTGCCCGCACTGAGTTACACGGGTGCCCGCACTGAGTTACACAGGGTGCCCGCACTGAGTTACACGGGTGCCCGCACTGAGTTACACGGGTGCCCGCACTGTGTTACACAGGGGGCTGGCACTGTGTTACACAGGGGGCTGGCACTGTGTTACACAGGGGGCTGGCACTGTGTTACACAGGGGGCTGGCACTGTGTTACACAGGGTGCCCGCACTGAGTTACACAGGGTGCCCGCACTGAGTTACACAGGGTGCCCGCACTGAGTTACACAGGGTGCCCGCACTGAGTTACACAGGGTGCCCGCACTGAGTTACACAGGGTGCCCGCACTGAGTTACACAGGGTGCCCGCACTGAGTTACACAGGGTGCCCGCACTGAGTTACACAGGGTGCCCGCACTGAGTTACACAGGGTGCCCGCACTGAGTTACACAGGGTGCCCGCACTGAGTTACACAGGGTGCCCGCACTGAGTTACACAGGGTGCCCGCACTGAGTTACACAGGGTGCCCGCACTGAGTTACACAGGGTGCCCGCACTGAGTTACACAGGGTGCCCGCACTGAGTTACACAGGGTGCCCGCACTGAGTTACACAGGGTGCCCGCACTGAGTTACACAGGGTGCCCGCACTGAGTTACACAGGGTGCCCGCACTGAGTTACACAGGGTGCCCGCACTGAGTTACACAGGGTGCCCGCACTGAGTTACACAGGGTGCCCGCACTGAGTTACACAGGGTGCCCGCACTGAGTTACACAGGGTGCCCGCACTGAGTTACACAGGGTGCCCGCACTGAGTTACACAGGGTGCCCGCACTGAGTTACACAGGGTGCCCGCACTGAGTTACACAGGGTGCCCGCACTGAGTTACACAGGGTGCCCGCACTGAGTTACACAGGGTGCCCGCACTGAGTTACACAGGGTGCCCGCACTGAGTTACACAGGGTGCCCGCACTGAGTTACACAGGGTGCCCGCACTGAGTTACACAGGGTGCCCGCACTGAGCTACACAGGGTGCCCGCACTGAGCTACACAGGGTGCCCGCACTGAGTTACACAGGGTGCCCGCACTGAGTTACACAGGGTGCCCGCACTGAGTTACACAGGGTGCCCGCACTGAGTTACACAGGCTGCCCGCACTGAGTTACACAGGCTGCCCGCACTGAGTTACACAGGCTGCCCGCACTGAGTTACACAGGCTGCCCGCAGTGAGTTACACAGGGTGCCCGCACTGAGTTACACAGGGTGCCCGCACTGAGTTACACAGGGTGCCCGCACTGAGTTACACGGGGGCCCGGCACTGAGTTAAACGAGGGGCCCGGCACTGAGTTACACGGGGGCCCGGCACTGAGTTAAACGAGGGGCCCGGCACTGAGTTACACGGGGGCCGGCACTGCGTTACGCGGCAACAGGGGCCTGGCGCTGAGTTACACGGGGGGCCGGCACTGAGTTGCACGGGGGGTCGGCACTGAGTTACACGGGGGGCCGGCACTGAGTTCCGCAGCGGCCTGGCACTGAGTTACACAGCAAAAGGTGACTGACACTGTGTTACACGGCGGGTTGGCACTGAGTTTCACAGGGCAACGGGGCTGGCTCTGAGTTACACAGGGGGCTGGCACTGTGTTACACAGAGGCTTATCACTGAGTTACGCTGGAGGCTGGCACTGAGTTTCACAGGGGGCTGGCACTGAGTTACGCAGGGGGCTGGCACTGAGTTTCACAGGGGGCTGGCACTGAGTTACGCAGGGGGCTGGCACTGAGTTACGCAGGGGGCCGGCACTGAGTTATGCAGGGGGCTGGCACTGAGTTACACAGGGGGCTGGCACTGAGTTACGCAGGGCAATTGGGGGCTGGCATGGAGTTACGCAGGGGGCTGGCACGGAGTTACACAGGGGGCTGGCACGGAGTTACACAGCAACAGGGGCCTGGCACTGAGTTACACAGAGGGCAGGCACTGAGTGACACAGGGGGCTGGCACTGAGTTACACAGGGGGCTGGCACTGAGTTACACAGGGGCCTGGCACTGAGTTACACAGGGCAAAAGGGGGCTGGCACTGAGTTACACTGGGGGCTGGCACTGAGTGACACAGGGGCCTGGCCCTGAGATACACAGGGGCCTGGCCCTGAGATACACAGGGGCCTGGCACTGAGTTACACAGGGACTGGCACTGAGTTACACAGGGACCTGGCACTGAGTTACACTGGGGGCTGGCACTGAGTTACACAGGGGGCTGGCACTGAGTTACACAGGGGGCTGGCACTGTGTTACACAGGGGGCTGGCACTGTGTTACACAGCAACAGGGGCCTGGCACTGAGTTACATTGGGGCTTGCACTGAGATACACATGGGGCCTGCACTGAGTTACACAGGGCAACAGGGGGCTGGCACTGAGTTACACAGGGGGCTGGCACTGAGTGACACAGCAACAGGGGCCTGGCACTGAGTTACACATGGTGCTACCACTGAGTTACACGTGTCTGGCACTGAGTTACACAGCAAAAGGGGTCTGTCACTGAGTTACGCAGGGGGCTGGCACTGAGTTACGCAGGGGGCTGGCACTGAGTTACGCAGGGGGCTGGCACTGAGTTACGCAGGGGGCTGGCACTGAGTTACGCAGGGGGCTGGCACTGAGTTACGCAGGGGGCTGGCACTGAGTTACGCAGGGGGCTGGCACTGAGTTACGCAGGGGGCTGGCACTGAGTTACGCAGGGGGCTGGCACTGAGTTACGCAGGGGGCTGGCACTGAGTTACGCAGGGGGCTGGCACTGAGTTACGCAGGGGGCTGGCACTGAGTTACGCAGGGGGCTGGCACTGAGTTACGCAGGGGGCTGGCACTGAGTTACGCAGGGGGCTGGCACTGAGTTACGCAGGGGGCTGGCACTGAGTTACGCAGGGCAACAGAGGGCTGGTACCGTGTTACACGGCGCTGCCACTGAGTTACACAGGGCAATTGGAGCCTGGCACTGAGTTACACGGGGGGCTGGCACTGTGTTACACGGGGGGCTGGCACTGTGTTACACGGGGGGCTGGCACTGTGTTACACGGGGGGCTGGCACTGTGTTACACGGGGGGCTGTCACTGAGTTACGCAGGGGGCTGGTACTGAGTTACACAGGTGGCTGGCACTGAGTGACACAGCAACAGGGACCTGGCACTGAGTTACACAGGGACTGGCACTGAGTTACACAGGGACTGGCACTGAGTTACACAGGGGGCTGGCACTGAGTTACACAGGGGGCTGGCACTGAGTTACACAGGGGGCTGGCACTGAGTTACACAGGGACTGGCACTGAGTTACACAGGGACTGGCACTGAGTTACACAGCGGGCTGGCACTGAGTTACACATAGGGCTGGCACTGACTTACCCAGCGGGCTGGCACTGAGTTACACAGGGACTGGCACTGAGTTACACAGGGGGCTGGCACTGAGTTACACATAGGGCTGGCACTGAGTTACACATAGGGCTGGCACTGACTTACCCAGCGGGCTGGCACTGATTTACACAGGGGGCTGGCACTGATTTACACAGGGGGCTGGCACTGACTTACCCAGCGGGCTGGCACTGAGTTACACAGGGGGCTGGCACTGAGTTACACAGGGGGCTGGCACTGAGTTACACAGGGTGCTGGCACTGAGTTACACAGGGGGCTGGCACTGAGTTACACAGGGACTGGCACTGAGTTACACAGCGGGCTGGCACTGAGTTACACATAGGGCTGGCACTGACTTACCCAGCGGGCTGGCACTGAGTTACACAGGGACTGGCACTGAGTTACACAGGGGGCTGGCACTGAGTTACACATAGGGCTGGCACTGAGTTACACATAGGGCTGGCACTGACTTACCCAGCGGGCTGGCACTGATTTACACAGGGGGCTGGCACTGACTTACCCAGCGGGCTGGCACTGATTTACACAGGGGGCTGGCACTGATTTACACAGGGGGCTGGCACTGATTTACACAGGGGGCTGGCACTGAGTTTCACAGGGGGCTGGCACTAAGTTACACTGGGCAAAAGGGGGCCGGCACGGAGTTGCAGAGGGGGCCGGCATGGAGTTGCACCGGGGTTCGCACTGAGTTACACAGGGGGCTGGCACTGAGTTACGCACGGGCATGGCACTGAGTTCCGCAGGGGGCTGGCCCTGAGTTACACAGGGACTGGCACTGAGTTACACAGGGGGCTGGCACTGAGTTACACATAGGGCTGGCACTGAGTTACACATAGGGCTGGCACTGACTTACCCAGCGGGCTGGCACTGATTTACACAGGGGGCTGGCACTGATTTACACAGGGGGCTGGCACTGACTTACCCAGCGGGCTGGCACTGAGTTACACAGGGGGCTGGCACTGAGTTACACAGGGGGCTGGCACTGAGTTACACAGGGGGCTGGCACTGAGTTACACAGGGACTGGCACTGAGTTACACAGCAGGCTGGCACTGAGTTACACATAGGGCTGGCACTGACTTACCCAGCGGGCTGGCACTGAGTTACACAGGGACTGGCACTGAGTTACACAGGGGGCTGGCACTGAGTTACACATAGGGCTGGCACTGAGTTACACATAGGGCTGGCACTGACTTACCCAGCGGGCTGGCACTGATTTACACAGGGGGCTGGCACTGACTTACCCAGCGGGCTGGCACTGATTTACACAGGGGGCTGGCACTGATTTACACAGGGGGCTGGCACTGATTTACACAGGGGGCTGGCACTGAGTTTCACAGGGGGCTGGCACTAAGTTACACTGGGCAAAAGGGGGCCGGCACGGAGTTGCAGAGGGGGCCTGGCATGGAGTTGCACCGGGGTTCGCACTGAGTTACACAGGGGGCTGGCACTGAGTTACGCACGGGCATGGCACTGAGTTCCGCAGGGGGCTGGCCCTGAGTTACACGGGGCTGGCACTGAGTTACACAGGGCAACAGAGGGCTGGTACCGAGTTACACGGCGCTGCCACTGAGTTAACAGGGCAACAGGGGGCTGGCACTGAGTTACTCAGACTGGCACTGACTTACCCAGGGGGCTGGCATTGAGTTTCACAGGGGGCTGGCACTGATTTACGCAGGGAGCTGGCACTGAGTTACACGGGGAGCTGGCACTGAGTTACACGGGGCTGGCACTGAGTTACACAGGGGGCTGGCACTGAGTTACGCAGGGAGCTGGCACTGAGTTACACGGGGCTGGCACTGAGTTACGCAGCGGGCTGGCACTGAGTTACGCAGGGGGCTGGCACTGAGTTACGCAGGGAGCTGGCACTGAGTTACACGGGGCTGGCACTGAGTTACGCAGGGGGCTGGCACTGAGTTACGCAGGGGGCTGGCACTGAGTTACGCAGGGGGCTGGCACTGAGTTACGCAGGGGGCTGGCACTGAGTTACACAGGGGGCTGGCACTGAGTTACGCAGGGGGCCTGGCACTGAGTTACGCTGGGAGCTGGCACTGAGTTACACGGGGCTGGCACTGAGTTACGCAGGGGGCTGGCACTGAGTTACGCAGGGGGCTGGCACTGAGTTACGCAGGGGGCTGGCACTGAGTTACGCAGGGGCCTGGCACTGAGTTACGCAGGGAGCTGGCACTGAGTTACACGGGGCTGGCACTGAGTTACGCAGGGGGCTGGCACTGAGTTACGCAGGGGGCTGGCACTGAGTTACGCAGGGGGCTGGCACTGAGTTACGCAGGGGGCTGGCACTGAGTTACGCAGGGGGCTGGCACTGAGTTACGCAGGGAGCTGGCGCCGAGTCACACACGTGACTGGCACTGAGTTACGCAGGGGGCTGGCACTGAGTTACGCAGGGGGCTGGCACTGAGTTACGCAGGGGGCTGGCACTGAGTTACGCAGGGGGCTGGCACTGAGTTACGCAGGGGGCTGGCACTGAGTTACGCAGGGGGCTGGCACTGAGTTACGCACGGGGCTGGCACTGAGTTACACAGGGCAACAGAGGGCTGGTACCGAGTTACACGGCGCTGCCACTGAGTTACACAGAGCAATTGGAGCCTGGCACTGAGTTCCACAGAGGGCTGGCACTGAGTTACGCGGGGTGGCACTGAGTTACGCAGGGGGCTGGCACTGAGTTACGCAGGGGGCTGGCACTGAGTTACGCGGGGTGGCACTGAGTTACGCAGGGGGCTGGCACTGAGTTACGCAGGGGGCTGGCACTGAGTTACGCGGGGTGGCACTGAGTTACGCAGGGGGCTGGCACTGAGTTACGCAGGGGGCTGGCACTGAGTTACGCAGGGGGCTGGCACTGAGACACACGGGGGGCTGGCACTGAGACACACGGGGGGCTGGCACTGAGACACGGGGGGATGGCACTGAGTTACACAGAGGGCTGGCACTGAGTTACACGGGGATGGCACTGAGACACATGGGGGGCTGGCACTGAGACACACGGGGGGCTGGCACTGAGACACACGGGGGGCTGGCACTGAGAAACATGGGGGCTGGCACTGAGTTCTGCAGGGGGCTGGCACTGAGTTGCACAGGGGCCTGGCACTGAGTTACACAGGGGGCTGGCACTGAGTTACACAGGGGCCTGGCACTGAGTTACACAGGGGCCTGGCACTGAGTTACACAGGGGGCTGGCACTGAGTTACACAGGGGGCTGGCACTGAGTTACACAGGGGGCTGGCACTGAGTTACACAGGGGGCTGGCACTGAGTTACACAGGGGGCTGGCACTGAGTTACACAGAGGGCTGGCACTGAGTTACACGGGGATGGCACTGAGACACATGGGGGGCTGGCACTGAGACACACGGGTGGCTGGCACTGAGACACACGGGGGGCTGGCACTGAGAAACATGGGGGCTGGCACTGAGTTCTGCAGGGGGCTGGCACTGAGTTGCACAGGGGCCTGGCACTGAGTTACACAGGGGGCTGGCACTGAGTTACACAGGGGCCTGGCACTGAGTTACACAGGGGGCTGGCACTGAGTTACACAGGGGCCTGGTACTGAGTTACACAGGGCAACAGAGGGCTGGTGCCGAGTTACACGGCGCTGCCACTGAGTTACACAGAGCAATTGGAGCCTGGCACTGAGTTCCACAGAGGGCTGGCACTGAGTTCCGCAGGGGCCTGGTACTGAGTTACACAGGGCAACAGAGGGCTGGTACCGAGTTACACAGCAACAGGGACCTGGCACTGAGTTACACAGGGAAACAGGGGGCTGGCGCCGAGTCACACGGGGGGCTGGCGCTGAGTCACACGGGGGGCTGGCACCGAGTCACACAGGGGGCTGGCACTGAGACACACGGGGGGCTGGCACCGAGTCACACAGGGGGCTGGCGCCGAGTCACACGGGGGGCTGGCACCGAGTCACACGGGGGACTGGCACTGAGTTACACGGGGGGCTGGCACTGAGTTACACAGGGGGCTGGCACTGAGTTACACAGGGGGCTGGCACTGAGTTACACGGGGCTGGCACTGAGTTACACGGGGGGCTGGCACTGAGTTACACGGGGGGCTGGCACTGAGTCACACGGGGGGCTGGCACTGAGTTACGCAGGGGGCTGGCGCTGAGTTACGCAGGGGGCTGGCACTGAGTTACACAGGGGGCTGTCACTGAGTTACACAGGGGGCTGTCGCTAAGTTACACAGGGGGCTGGCACTCAGTTTACACATTGGTCTCGCCCTGAGTTTACTCATGCATTTGTATGGATTCACAGTTTATTAGTGGGACTCAGTGAAACAATCTCAGGACAGGTTTCAGAGAATAATAGAGAAAGCAGGGTTAAAACTGGGATGCAGCTTCACGCTGGGTACTGTTCCACAGGTACCCATTGCCCAACATTCTCACGCTCACTTTCCAGCAGACATTACCGAGTAGGAGCAGGAACCCTGGCTGATTTTTTTCCCCCTCTAGCCTTGGGTGCTGAAGTCACTTGTAGCCCCCTAATTGCGGCCTCTGCTGAGCTCACCTAACTTAGCACAGAGTGTGAATGGATCCTGAGATATTCCGACGTAACTCAGTGGTAGCACTCTCGCCTTCCAGTCAAGTTCTGCCCTGGAATCTTCAGTTTATAATTCAGGCTAACACTCCAGTGCAGTACTGAGGGAGAGCTGCAATGCCAGAGGGTCAGTAGTAAGGGAGAGCTGCTCTGTCGGATGGTCAGTACTGAGAGAGTGCTGCACTGTCGGAGGTGACGTCCTGCGGATGAGAAAGATCTCACGGCACTATTTCGAAGAACAGCAAGGGAGTTCTGCCTACTGCCTACTTACAACTATGACTACACTTCAAAAGTACTTAATTGGCTGTAAAGCACTTTAGGACATCCTAAGGTGAAAGACTCTATATCAATTCAAGTTGTTTCTTTGTCTCATATTTTATGATGCCTGTGATTGCAGTTTCGCTTTTCAGTCCCAGATGCTGTTGGCTATTGTGTCTTTATTCACTTCTCAAACTTTCAGTGAAAGTGCTGGTGGCTTTCTTTTTAAGTAAAAGGCACACTTAGAACATTTAGTGAACAGTAAAATTGAACAGACGAGCAAGACGTGAGCTTTGATGCGATCATTGTTTTGACAAAGCGCTTTGATTCTGCTGCTCAGCGTCCAGTATATAATAAGCCCTCTACCTCACAGGTGAAGAATGTTCACTCCATTTGCTCCACAGCCTCTCAGTTCTTCTCTTTTGTTCTTTGTTTAGTCTTTGAAGAGAGAAATAATGAACGCTAACAAGGTACAGCAAAAGGCAGTGAGGTCCACACAGCTACTCCGTTTCCATAAATCTCCCCCTCCCCCCCCATTCGCCTACCTTCTCACTACAGGGAAAATTTACTGATCCAACACTCCCACATCCCTTCATAATCTTGAAAGCTTCAGTTAAGCCACATTGGCACAGTTGGTAACACTCTCACCTCTAGGTTAGAAGGTTGTGAGTTCAAGCCCCACTCTAGGATTTGAGCACATAATCTAGGCTGACACTCCAATCCAATACTTTAGTTACATTCTTTCTACACATTTACAGAACTGCATGAATAGTATTTTTTGAAACTGTGCATCACTCACTCCGGCCAAAAGCTCTTACCCACATTCGTCGTCCTCTTTCCTGAAAGCAGGGGTATGGTTCCATAAGGCAGCAGTAGGGGAACTCCAGTTGCCCTCGGCATCATTGGGTTGGGATGGGGTTGGGTTGGGGGTTGGGTTGAGGTTGTTACTCAGAGTCCCTGCTCCTAATTGCTGTCCAGTGACACCCTGCTGGAAAATACATGTACATGAGTGTGATGCATCAGCTGATGACAGGAGCAGAGCTCACAGCTGTGATGCCCCCTGTAATTGAATAGCTTCTAGCATTCAGAGTTTGGTATGAAAAATAGTCTTTTGGGCAGGTTAGAGGAGACTTTCATACTTGTCTGCCTTTGCTGGATTTGAACCCTGAGGTCTTAGGGGTGAACGGACAACATAACAAACCAGTACTTTTCTCGGCCCTGGTGTTGGTCCATTCTGCAGTTCAAAGAATCATACAGCGCAGAAGGAGGCCATTTGGCCCATCGTGTCTGTGCTGGCTCTTTGAAGAGCTCTCCAATTAGTCACATTCCCCTGCTTTTTCCTCAAAGCCCTGAAACTTTCTCCTTTTCAAGTATATACCCAATTCCCTTTTGAAAATTACTATTGAATCTGCTTCCACCACTCTTTCAGGCAGTGCATTCCAGATCATAACAACTTGCTGTGTAGTTCAATAAGACTGTGTGATGTGTTGCATTGAGTGAGATGTATCCCCAATGACAAAGGAGTCTTCTGGCCCTAATACAGACCAGGAGCAGGATTTGTAGCAAGTTATTGTCCTTTTGCATCCAATGCATAACTTGCTGGACAGAGGAATCCCAGTGTGTGGGCGTTGCAACATCCCCAGTTATATTTACAGTGTATCAGTATCCTGTAGCTAACAGGCATATTAATGAATGAGCCAAGTCATTAGCTGTGGCTCGTCCCTTCAGTATTGAGCAACATCAGCAAAGGAGGATCGTTCCATCATTTCCTGCAGTAACCTCTGAGTGTCATACTGCACTGTACTGCTATTTTATTCTCTGTGGAAATGGCCATCTGTCAGCATTTTGGTGTATAAATCGAAACGTATTATTCCAGTCCTTAACTGACAGAATGACTCAAAACACAATTGTAATCTTTATCACTAGAATACCATACAAATTAATAGCAGCAGAACATTGCCAGGTGGGTTTAATCTTACTGACTGGATTGATACTGTCTGAACAGTGTTCTTAAGCACTTTCGGCAGTGCCGATCTGTCGATTCAATTTGAATTCTTGTTCTTCTTTCTAATGTTGGGAAATCGTTGAGCTGTGGGCGTCACTGGCAATCGCCGGCATTTGTTGCCCATCCCTAGTTGCCCTGAGCAACTGGTGGTGGGCCTTCTTCTTGAACCCCTAAGTGGCTTGTTAGGCCACTTCAGAGGGTAGTTAAGTCAGTGTGAGACTGGAGTCACATAGGCCAGACCAGGTAAGGATGGCAGCTTTCCTTCCACAAAAGACATTGGTGAACCAATTGGGTTTTTATGACAATCTGACAGCTTTGTGGTCACTTTTACACATTATTTTCTAAATTAAATTCAAATTCTCAAACTGCTATGGTGGGATTTGAACTTACAGTTCCATGAATTATTAGCCTAGGCCTCAGGATTATTAGTCCAGTAACATAACCACTACACTATCATACCCTGGGCATAATATGTGCCTAAAGTCAAGGCCCCTCAGTGCAGCATACCAGCAATATTGAAACTAGCCCAAGAGGAGCTAAGGTCAATCAGGAAGTAGTGGTTCGGTATAACAACAGAAAACGCTGGAAAAACTCAGCAGGCCAGGCAGCATCCGTGGCGAGAGAAACAGAGTTAACGTTTCAGGTCGAAGACCTTGCGTCAGAACTGGAAAAAAGCAGGAAAGGGAACAGATTTTAAAGCAAGTTTAGGGGCTGGGAAATGGGGGAGGGGATGAAAGAACAAAAGGGAAGGTCAGTGATAGGATGGAACGCAGGAGAAGTAAAGAGGCATTAAGAGATATTCAGGGCAAGAGGAGATGGTAATGGGACAGGTTAAGGAACAAAGGATGGCTCTAGATGAAGTGTGAATTGCGCTGGCAGAATGAAGGACAGCTGCCATGTGGGAGGGAAGAAAAAAAGGCACAAACAAAAAGTGTGGATAAAAAATATATATATGTGATAGGGGGCGAGGTTATGATCTGAAATTGTTGAACTTATGTTGAGTCCAGAGGGCTGTAGGGTGCCTAATTGAAAGATGAGGTGCTGTTCCTCGACCTTACGCTGAGCTTCCGTGGAACAACGCACGAGGCCGAGGACGGTGAGGTCTGAGTGGGCGTGGAGCGGTGAATTAAAGTGACAGGCAACCGGAAGCTCGGGGTCCCCCTTACGGCCTGAACGGAGGTGTTCCGCAAAGCGGTCACCCAATCTGCATTTGGTCTCCCCAATGTAGAGGAGACCGCATCGTGAGCAGCGAATACAGTATACTAAATTGCAAGAAGTACAAGTAAATCACTGTTTCACCTGGAAGGAGTGTTTGGGGCCCTGGACGATGGGAAGGGAGGAGGTTAAAGGGCAGGTGTTGCATCTCCTGCGCTTGCACGGGAAGGTGCCAGGGGAAGGGGTGCTGGGGGTGGTAGAGGAGTGGACCAGGGTGTCGTGGAGGGAGCGGTCCCTACGGAATGCTGAAAGGGGAGGTGAGGGGAAGATGCGTTTGGTGGTGGGATCACACTGGAGGTGGCGGAAATGGCGGAGGATGATCCGTTGAATGTGGAGGCTGGTGGGGTGAAAGGTGAGGACAAGGGGAACTCTATCGTGGTTCCGGGAGGGAAGGGCAGGGGTGAGGGCAGAAGTGCGGGAGATAGAACGGACACGGCCGAGGGCCGTGTCAACCACGGTAGAGGGGAATCCTCGGTTGAGGAAAAAGGAAGACATGTCGGAAGCACTGGTATGGAAGGTGGCATCGTCAGAGCAGATGCGGCGGAGACGGAGAAACTGGGAGAATGGAATAGAGTCCTTGCAGGAGGCTGGGTGGGAGGAAGTGTAGTCCAGGTAGCTGTGGCAGTCAATGGGCTTGTAGTGAATGTTTGTCAATAACCTATCCCCAGAGATGGAGACGGAGAAGTCGAGGAAGGGAAGGGAAGAGTCGGAGATGGACCATGTGAAGGTGAGGGAAGGGTGGAAATTGGAAGCAAAGTGAATGAAATTTTCATGTTCAGGGCGAGAGCAGGAAACGGCACCGATACAGTCGTCAATGTACCGGAAAAAGAGGTGAGGGAGGGGACCCGAGTCGGACTGGAACAAAGAGTGTTCCACATATCCCACGAAAAGGCAGGCATAGCTAGGACCCATGCGGGTACCCATAGCAACACCTTTGATTTGGAGGAAATGAGTGGAGTCGAAGGAGAAGTTGTTCAATGTGAGAACAAGTTCAGCCAGGCAGAGGAGGGTGGTGGTGGATGGGGACTGGTTGGGCCTCTGTTCAAGGAAGAAGCGGAGCGCCCTCAGGCCATTCTGGTGGGGGATGGAGGTGTAGAGGGATTGTACATCCATAGTGAAAAGGAGGCGGTTGGGGCCAGGAAACTGGAAACTGTTAAAGTGGCGGAGGGCGTCGGAAGAGTCGCGGATGTAATTGGGAAGAGACTGGACAAGGGGAGAAAAAATAGAGTCGAGATAGGAAGAGATAAGTTCCGTGGGGCAAGAACAGGCTGAAACGATGGGTCTACCAGGGCAGTCTTGTTTGTGGATCTTGGGAAGGAGGTAGAAGCGAGCTGTGCAGGGTTGGGGAACTATGAGGTTGACAGCCGTGGGGGGAAGATCTCCAGAGGAGATGAGGTCAGAGACAGTCTTTGAAACAGCTTCCAGGTGAAACAGCGATTTACTTGTACTTCTTGCAATTTAGTATACTGTATTCGCTGCTCACGATGTGGTCTCCTCTACATTGGGGAGACCAAACGCAGATTGGGTGACCGCTTTGCGGAACACCTCCGTTCAGTCTGTAAGGGGGACCCCGAGCTTCCGGTTGCCTGTCACTTTAATTCACCGCTCCATTCCCACTCAGACCTCACCGTCCTTGGCCTCTTGCATTGTTCCACGGAAGCTCAGCGTAAGCTCGAGGAACAGCACCTCATCTTTCGATTAGGCACTCTACAGCCCTCTGGACTCAACATAAAGTTCAACAATTTCAGATCATAACCTCGGCCCCCATCACATATATATATTTTTTATCCACACTTTTTGTTTGTGCCTTTTGTTCTTCTCTCCCACATGGCAGCTGTCCTTCATTCTGCCAGCGCAATTCACACTTCATCTAGAGCCATCCTTTGTTCCTTAACCTGTCCCATTACCATCTCCTCTTGCCCTGAATATCTCTTAATGCCTCTTTACTTCTCCTGCGTTCCATCCTATCACTGACCTTCCCTTTTGTTCTTTCATCCCCTCCCCCATTTCCCAGCCCCTAAACTTGCTTTAAAATCTGTTCCCTTTCCTGCTTTTTTCCAGTTCTGACGCAAGGTCTTTGACCTGAATCGTTAACTCTGTTTCTCTCGCCACGGATGCTGCCTGGCCTGCTGAGTTTTTCCAGTGTTTTCTGTTGTTATTTCGGATTTCCAGCATCCGTAGTATTTTGCTATTGTAGTAGTGGTTCGGTACTGGGCTCCAAGCTTGGGGTTTTAAAAGCCTGTCGATTGTAGAAGTAAGGGAAGACTGTGGGAGGTAAGGAGTTCCACAGCTTTATCATAGAATCATAGAATAGTCCAGCACAGAAGGAGGCTATTTAGCCCATCGAGTCTGCGCTGGCTCTTTCGAAGAGTAATCGAGTTAGTCCCATCCCCGCTCTTTCCCCATATCCCTGCAATTTTTTCTCCTTCAAGTATTTATTTATCCCTTTTGAAGGCTACTGTTGAATTTGTATCCACCACCCTATCAGGCAGTGCATTCCAAATCCTAACCACTCGTCGCGTAAAAAAGTTTTTCCTCGTGTCGCCCCTGGTTCTTTCACCAATCACCTTAAATCTGTGCCCTCTCATTATTAACCCTTCAGCCGATGGAAACAATTTCTCTTTATTTACACTATCTAAACCCATCATGATTTTAAACACCTCTATCAAATCTCCTCTTGGCCTTCTCTGCTCTAAAGAGAACAACCCCAGCTTCTCTAGTCTATCCACACAACTGTAATCCCTCATCACTGAAACCATTCTAGTAAATCTCATCTGTACTCTCTCCAAAGCCTTCACGTCCTTCCTAAAGTGTGGTGCCCGGAATTGGACGGCATATGCTTTATTCACTGCTTTGTTCCCTGTCCTGCCACCTTCAAAGGTTTGTGCACAAATGCTCCCAGGTCTCTCTCTTCTTGCACCCCCTTTAAAATTGTACCATTCTTCCTACCAAAATGTATCACTTCACACTTTTCTGCGTTGAATTTCATCTGTCATGTGTCCGCCCATTCTACCAACTGTCTATGCCCTCCTGAAGTCTATTACTATCTTCCTCATTGTTTACTACACTTCCAAGTTTCGTATCATCTGCAAATTTCAAAATTGTGCCCTGTACCCCCACGTCCAAGTCATTAATGTATATCAAAAACAGCAGTGGTCCTAGTACTGAACCGTTACAACAGTGTTACAACAGTGACTACACTTCAGAAAGTATCTCTGTAAAGCGCTTTGGGACATCCGGTGATTGTGAAAAGCGCTATATAGATATAAGTCTTTCTTTTTTTTATGGGGAACTCCACTATACCTCTCTCCAGTCTGAAAAACAGCCATTCACCACAACTCTCTGTTTTCTATCCCTTAGCCAATTTTGTGTCCATGCTGCCCCTTTTATACCAAGGGCTTAAATTTTGTTAACAAACCTAATATGTCGTACTTCATCATATGCCTTTTGGAAGTCCATATACACAACATCAACTGCACTGCCCTCATCCACCCTCTCGGTTACCTCATCAAAAAACTCAATCAAGTTAGTCAAACATAATTTGCCCTTAACAAATCCATGCTGGCTCTCCTTTATTAGTCCATGCTTGTCCAAGTGGCTGTTAATTTTCTCCCGGATTATTGTTTCTAAAAGCTTCCCCACCACCAACATTAAACTAACTGGCCTATAATTGCCAAATTTATCCTTCTCCCCTTTACTGAACAAGGGTGTAACATTTGCAATCCTCCAGTCTTCTGGCACCACCCCTGTATCTAAGGAGAATTGGAAGATTGTGGCCAGCCCCTCTGCAATTTCTACCCTTACTTCCCTCAGCAACCTAGGATGCATCCGATCTGGACCAGGTGAATCCACTTTAAGTACTGCCAGCCTTTCTAGTACCTCTTTATCTATTTTTATCTCATCCAGTATCCCAGCAACCTCCTCGTGCAGAGTCATAGGGGTAAAAATTAGGTCGCGCCCCATTTGGGGCGCAAATATCGTCTGGAGGCAAATATTAGCGCCTGGCGCTAATTACCGGCACTGACTGGAAACTTCACTTTTACCGCCCCGGGAGGTGAGTCGAGCGCTAAAGCAGGCGCTGCACACCTGTCTTAAGGCGCAAAGGCCAAGGAGTGAGGCGCTAACTCAGAGCGCTGGCGAAGCTCATGTAATGTCAGTCAGCAATGGAACACACACACAATGGCACGGGCCAGTTCTTAAAGGGGATGGTTAATCTTGCTTTCCATCCACATCCTGTTCATTGCAGCCTTGAATCTCGGCCTGGAGAGACTTGCACATCAAATGTGCTGGAAATAACAATGGAGAGTACCAGGCAAAGAGCTCAGAGTGCAGCTCCCACAGTCTCTGCTAAATCGATACAAGGAATGGCAAATCAAAATGAACCTGCAAAGTGCTGCTCAGTACCCAAAACTCCTTCACACAACGTTGAATCTCTCCAGAAGTCTCTCCCTCTCTCTCTCAGAATGCGTAGTTCAAAAATGCCACCAACAATAAAAGACAGGAAGAGGCCCCCTTTAAATAGCGCCCCCCCCAGCCCCACAGCGATTGATAGCGTTCCAGTCTTCTGGTCGTTGGCGCCAGGCGGTAAGGCAGGGGGCGCCACTCAATTTCCGCTCCGGGGCGCCACAAGGGCGTTGCACCATGGAATGACGTCATAATCTGCGCGCGCAGGTGGTCGCAGCGGTAAGTTTTAGCGCCGCCGCACAATCTCTAGTTAAGTTCCCGAGCGGCGCAAACATCGCTGTGCCCGGGCGTTAGCGGCTTTGCGCCCCATTAGCGCCCTCTTAAGGCGCTAACGGGAGGCGCAACCAACTGAATTTTTACCCCATAGAGTCATGGAGTTATACAGCACAGAAAGAGGCCCTTCGGCCCATCGTGTCCACGCCGGCCATCAAGCCCTGTCTATTCTAATCCCATTTTCTAGCACTTGGTCCGTAGCTTTCAAGTGCTCATCTAAATGCTTCTTGAATGTTGTGAGGGTTCCTGCCTCTACCACCCTTTCAGGCAGTGAGTTCCAGATTCCAACCACCCTCTGGGTGAAAAAGTTTTTCCTCAAATCCCCTCTAAACCTCCTGCCCCTTATCTTGAAACTATGCCCCCTGGTTATTGACCCCTCTACTAAGGGGAAAAGTTCCTTTCTATCTACCCTATCTGTGCCCCTTATAATTTTGTACACCTCAATCAGGTCCCCCCTCAGCCTTCTCTGCTCTAATGAAAACAACCCCAGCCTGTCCAGTCTCTCTTTATAGCTGAAGCGCTGCAGCCCAGGTAACATCCTGGTGAATCTCCTCTGCACCCTCTCCAGTGCAATCACATCCTTCCTATAGTGTGGCGACCAGAACTGCACACAGTATTCCAGCTGTGGCCTAACTAGCGTTTTGTACAGCTCCATCATAACCTCCCTGCTCTTATATTCTATGCCTCGGCTAATGAAGGCAAGTATCCCATATGCCTTTTTAACCACCTTATCTACCTGTCCTGCTGCCTTCAGGGATCTATGTACGTGCACACCAAGGTCCCTCTGATCCTCTGTCCTTCCTAGGGTCCTACCATTCATTGTGTATTCCCTTGCCTTGTTAGACCTCCCAAAATGCATCACCTCACACTTTTCAGGGTTAAATTCCATTTGCCACTGTTCTGCCCATCTAACCAACCCATCTATATCATCCTGTAGCCTGAGGCTTCCCTCCTCGCTATTTACCACTCCACAAGGATATTGGTCCCAGCTCTGTTCAGTTGCAACCCGTCCATCTTGAACAGATCCATCCTGCTACAGAACTGGACCCAATGTCCCAGGAATCTGAAGCCCTCCCTCCTGGACCATGTCTCCAGCCACGCATTAACCTGCCATGTCCTCCTATTTCTACTCTAACTAGCATGTGGCACTAGGAGTAATGCAGAGATTACTAGCTTGGTGGTGAGAAAATTATTGGAAAAAGTTCTGAGAGACAGTATTAATCGTCATTTAGAAAGGCATGGATTAATCAAGGACAGTCAGCATGGATTTGTTAAGGGAAGGTTGTGTCTGACCAACTTGATTAAATTTTTTGAGGAGGTAACGAGGAGGTAACAAGGAGGCTCGATGAGGGTAGCGCATTTGATGTAGTCTACATGGATTTTGGCAAGGCTTTTTACAAGGTCCCACATGGTAGATGCTAAGTTTCCCAGCTTTCAAAAGTTACCGCCCCCAAATGGGACAATACCAAATTTCTCCCCCTTAGAATCCTCGGGTTCTGCGACTCCACTCCTTTTGAGTTAGGCATGAGGAACTGCCTTCCTCCTCTCCACCGAATTCCTACTATCACCAAATTCTCAGCTTCCACTCTGTTTGTGATCCACTCTGATTGCGATTCACCCAGCTCTGTCTCCAAGCTCTGTCGCCAAGCACAGGGTTTTGGGAAAGAATGAGTTGCGGTAGGGCATGGCACATGGGCCTGATTTCATGGTGTGCACTCCTACAGACGATAGGCCCTCCAGCACCCAGCCCAAACTTCTGCTACTGAACTGTAGACAGTGAGTGTCAGAAGGTTGATCGAATGAGTGGAGCCGGTGGCCATGCAATGAGTCTTGATTTCAACACTATAGGTTTGCAAGGATGAGGAAACTACATGTTTGAAGTTTGGAGGAACACAAGGGGTTGTTCTGGGGAGCATTGACCAAAGCAGTGTTGATAGAACAGAGAGGTGTCAATGAAGAAAGAGAGAAGTTGGAGATGAGAGCTATCAGGTGACAAGTGTTTTTCTGTATGACTATCTGACAGCTTCATGGTCCAAGGATGTGAGAGATGTGCTTGAGGAGTCTCCCTAGATATGGGAGCAGTGCCTTGGACAGACGTCAGCTTTGTAGCATTAAGAACTGTTGAAGGGTAAAGAAGAACTTGGTGCGAGACGAGTTATAACACCTTGTAGCAACATGGGATGACTTTGCTGCCCTGCAACAATCTGGGTTTAGGGCTGTCTTCCCTTTCTACTTTTGGTTAGTGTTGGATCAGGAAAATGCCAGAGTGCTGAAGTGACAAGTTGGCAAGATTTGCGGAGG
The DNA here is from genome assembly GCA_030390025.1 of Squalus acanthias. Classification (NCBI taxonomy): domain Eukaryota; kingdom Metazoa; phylum Chordata; class Chondrichthyes; order Squaliformes; family Squalidae; genus Squalus; species Squalus acanthias. The sequence continues at coordinate 1,975,969 of JASTWF010000055.1, forward strand.
AACTCTCAACATGCTCATTTGGTGTTCCCCTGTCTGCTAATTCCTAGAATTACATCGAATCTACAGCAGAGAAAGAGGACATTTGGCCCAGCTAGTCTATGCCGGTGTTTATACTCCACACGAGCCTCCTCCCACTCTAATTACCTCTCCCACCCAGCAAGAACGTTAACCCCCATTAAAATAGGTTAAGCTACTGTCACACAGCAACTAGTGAGGAGCTTGAATTGGGACCAGCAGAGTTCTGCATGGATGTGCTGTTTCCACCCTCTTGGTCAAAGGGAGACTTCAGAAACCAGGTGGAAGAATCATTTAGAAATAAGGAGGCAGATATTAATAAACAATTGACATTTACAAATGTGCAATTTCTTTTTAAACTTCAGTTCGCTTTTAACGGTGTACTGACTGCTGAACAACCGTTCTGGCCCTGAAAAACTAATTTTATATTTGTGGAATGTCAAATTTTTTCATTAGTATGATTAAGAATTTCAAGTTTTTAATATAATATTTTTTGAAAGTTTGTTTATGATATTTCAGCTTCTACCTTAATCCCATGTGTATGTCCCAATCTTTATTTCGCTCGCTATAAAATTTATTAAAAGTAAATTATAATCATTACATTTTACTTCCTGGTTTGCTATCTGTGAGAATTCTTCAATGTGATTTGCTACTTAGCCAGCTTGATGACATCACTGTTGCTGGACGCTGGTGATTCACTTGATTTGGCCCCAGATTGGGAGAGTTGAAATTGACGCCACAGATCTTTGTGGGCAGCTTTCTTCGAGGTCAGCGGCGATCGCCGTTTCTTCACTGCTGACCGCAAATTCCGGCCCATTATCTTCAATCCCAATCAGTTTTTAAAAAATCTGGAATTAAAAAAATAAGGTAGTAAAAGTGACCATGAAGCTGTCAGATAGTCATAAAAACCCAACTGGTTCACTAATATCCTTTAGGGAAGGAAACCTGCTGCCAGTGCAGGCTAAACTGAAACAAGGCTGTGCCTTGTATAATTGTAAAAACAGTTAGGCTTCCCATTAGCCGCCTGTGTTGCAAGCTATACATGTGATGCAAACAACATAGGGTTAAAAAGTAGTGAACACTGACGGTGAGGGATAAAGCTGTCTGTTGTCATATTACGTACACTCATACATACAGAGACACAAACACAGAGGATAATCACCAAGGCAAGACTCCCAGCCAAGAGGTACTTTGATGCTCCAGAGCTCCCCAGTTGTAAATTACTTCAGAGATTGCTCCGCTGACGATGAAAGGTGTGTTGACTATATCTTTTTCAGTGAATCGACTCGAGTAAATCTATAAATGGTGAATCCCACCCTTTAACTCATGAAAGCTAAAGAATTTAGAAATGCATCTGCTTACATTTCATATATATATATGTATCTATTTAAAAAATCTCAAGATTATTTTTTCTGCTTGTCGCCTGTGGAATTTTTGAATGATTTTTTCGCAATAATGAGCTTTTATTTTATGCGGAAAAAAAACCCACGAAGAATTTTCTTTTGAAGTCTGTTAGTCATGTTTTATTCACAGTCATGAAAACAGTGACAGATTGAATTGTGTTGTAGCCCCGAGATTGCTGGAGATGTCACCTGCACCAACAGGCGTGGTACAGCTGTTAGTAATACAGCTTCTTTGAAGGGGAATGTGATGGTGAAGTGCCTCATCAATGACAATCTAGCGATGGATCTAAACATGATATGAAGTTGGAGAGGTTTCAAGCATTGCAAGCTGTGTGCCATGATTTGCTTAGTGAGTTAAGGACCCCCACAACCCCCTCTCCCCAGATTAGTAATGAGCCCTACAGGCCAGACCATTCAAAGTCCCATTCCTGGTCTGTGCTGAGCTTTCTGATCTCACTTTGGGTCTCAGTGGCCCCTGAGCAGTAGAAGAGGAAAATCAGCCAAGGTTTTCCACTCCTGATTATTATCCTGCTGGAAAGTGCATGGGCCGCGATTTTATGAACCTCGGCAGGTCCATGGCGGGCGATGTCAGTGGCAAGTCCAGACCCCACTGCTGGCTCCATCCCACTGTGAAATGACTTTCCGTTGATAGGGCTTGTTAAGTCCGCCCAGCACGTTTCCCGGGCCAATTAGAGGAAGCGGGTCCGGTGACGTCATTTCATCACGCGACATCAGCTGGTTTCCTTAAAGGGACCATGGCCAACTTTATTTTGACATTTGTGCTGTCAGTGTTCTACAGAATTGAAGTGCTGCAAACACTGACAATTACTGCACCCAAGTTCTCCCATGACTCCCTCCATATGCTTATGGAGGGAGTCAGAGCATGCAGGGAAGGTCTCTTCCCTTCCGATGGGCGGAAAGACCTCCCCAGGAAACCAATACAACCTAGTTGCACATTGCACAGGAGGACACAAGCTGGGATGTCGTCAGGAGGACCTGGGTGCAGTGGTGCAAACCTTTCAATTGTCTCATTAGATCACGAAATGTTAGTACAAAGCCACACTCACCTTCATCCTGCTATCCCTCTCATCACATCCCCATCACTCTGCCTTCCCTACCCTACCCCTGCACATCCTTACTCACACCAACTTATCTTGCACCTCCACCCATCCCTCTCTATCTATATTATCACATCCCCATCTCACGAGCCACACCTCACACTCACCCTCATCCTAGTACAATCATACCAATTAACAACAACAACTTGTATTTATACAGCGCCTTTAACGTAGGAAGACATCCCAAGGCACTTCACAGGAGTATTATAAGACAAAAAATTTGACACCGAGCCACATAAGGAGAAATTAGGGCAGCTTACCAAAAGCTTGATCAAAGAGGTAGGTTTTAAGGAGAGTCTTAAAGGAGGAGAGAGAGGCGGAGAGGTGTAGGCAGGGAATTCCAGAGCTTACGACCTAGGCAACAGAAGGCACGGCCACCAATGGTTGAGTGATTATAATTGAGAGGTCGCAGAACACCAGGTTATAGGCCAACAGTTTTATTTTAAATCACAAGCTTTCGGAGTTAAAACTCCTTCGTCGGGTGAAGTCACTTCACCCGACGAAGGAGTTTTAACTCCGAAAGCTTGTGATTTAAAATAAAACTGTTGGACTATAACCTGGTGTTGTGCGACCTCTCAATTTTGTCCACCCCAGTCCAACACCGGCATCTCCGCATCATGAGTGATTATAATCAGGGATGCTCAAGAGGGCAGAATTAGAGGAGCACAGATATCTCGGGGGGGTTGTAGGGCTGGAGGAGATTAGAGATAGGGAAGGGCGAGGCCATGGAAGGATTTGAAAACAAGGATGAGAATTTTGAAATTGAGGTGTTGCTTAACCGGTAGCCAATTTAGGACATCGAGCACAGGGGTGATGGGTGAACAGGACTTGGTGTGAGTTAGGACACGGGCAGCCGAGTTTTTGGATGACTTCAAGTTTACATAGGGTAGAATGTGGGAGGCCAGCCAGGAGTGTGTTGGAATTGCTTAAGATAAAAAATCACGGGATTGGGGGTAATATTCAGGATGCTCAAGAGGGCAGAATTAGAGGAGCACAGATATCTCGGGGGGGTTGTGGGGCTGGAGGAGATTAGAGATAGGGAAGGGCGAATAGTAACAGAGGCATGGATGAGGGTTTCAGCAGCGGATTAGCTGAGGCATGGGCGGAGATGGGCGATGTTACGGAGGTGGAAATAGGCGGATTAGTTATGCCGCAGATATGTGGTCGGAAGCTTATTTCAGGGTCAAATATGACCCCAAGGTTGCGAACAGTGTGGTTCAGCCTCAGACAAATGTTAGGGAGAGGGATGGAGTCAATGGCTAGGGAACGGAGTTTGTGCCGGGGACCCAAAACAATGGCTTCGGTCTTCCCAATATTTAATTGGAGAAAATTTCTGCTTATCCAGGTCATTTCGGACTGAGATGAGGAGAAATTTCTTCACTCAGAGTGTGGTGAATCTTTGGAATTCTCTACCACAGAGGGCTGTGACAATTTAGAGACTGTGGAGGGGCGTTGGAGAAGGATGGAGTGGTCAACCATGTCAAAGGCTGCAGACAAGTCAAGAAGGACGAGGAGGGATAGTTTACATAAGAAATAGGAGCAGGAGTAGGCCATTCGGCCCCTTGAGCCTGCTCCGCCATTCAATAAGATCATGGCTGATCTTCTACCACAACTCCACTTTCCTGCACTATCCCCAGATCCCTTGATTCCTTTAATATCCAAAAATCTATCGATCTCTGTCTTGAATATACTCAATGACTGAACCTCCACAGCCCTCTGGGGTAGAGAATTCCAAAGATTCACCACCCTCTAAGTGAAGAAATTTCTCCTCATCTCAGTCCTAAATGACCGACCCCTTATTCTGAGACTGTGACTCCTGGTTCTAGACTCTCCAGCCAGGGGAAACAGCCTCCCTGCATCTACCCTGTCAAGTCCTGTAAAAATTTGTATGTTTCAATGAGATCACCTCTCACACTTCTAAACTCTAGAGAATATAGGCCTGGCTTACCTTTGTCACAGTCACAAAGGATGTCATTTGTGAATTTGATGAGAGCCGTTTCAATACCGTGGCAGGGGCGAAAACCTGATTGGAGGGATTCCAACATGGAGTTGCGGGAAAGATGGGCACGGGTTTGGGAGGCGACAACACGTTCAAGAGCGTTGGAGAGGAAAGGGAGTTTGGAGATGGGGCGGTAGTTTGCAAGGATGGAGGGGTCAAGGATTTTTTTTAAGGAGAGGAGTGATGACAGCAGATTTGAGGGAGAGGGAGACAGTACCTGAGGAGAGAGAACCGTTAACAATGTCAGCTAACATGGGAGCCAGAAAACGAAGTTGGGTGGTCAGCAGTTTAGTGGGAATAGGGTCGAGGGAGCAGGAAGTGGGTCTCATGGACAACATGAGCATGGAAAGGTGATGATCGGAGAGAAACTGGAGAAAGATGTGAGTTCAGGGCTAGGGCAGGGGGAAACCTTAGAGGAAGTTTGGACTGGTGGGCTAGGGGAAGGAAGGGAAGTGGCAGAGGCAGCTGAACGGATGGCCTCAATCTTAGAGACAAAGAAGTCCATGAGCTCCTCACACTTGTCAGAGGTGAGGGTGGAGGAGAAAGCGGCGAGGGGTTTAAGAAGACAGTTAGCAGTAGAGAATAGAAGCTGGGGTTTCTCTTTGCATTCCAGAATGATTTTGGAATAGTGAGCAATTTTGGCAGACGAGAGCAGGACATAATACTGTGGTCCAGCCAGATCTGGTGGTGAATGGCTAAATCAGTTGTCCGCCATATCCGTTCAAGTCTGCATCCCTTGGACTTAAGTGAGCGAAGATGAGAGTCGTACCAGGGGGAACGGCCAGGATGAGAGAGAGTAATTGTTTTAATAGAGACTAGGGCATCACAGGTGGTGGTGAGGGTGTGGTTGAGCAGATCGGTAGCTGCAGAAATGTTATGGTGAATGGAGGGCCAAAGGCTGGACAGTTGGGATTTCGTAAGTGCAGAGTTGGGAGAGAGCTTTTTCCAGGGGCGGACACAGAAGGAAGTAGGGTTGGGGTGGGGGGGAAGGGGGATGTGGGTGGAGAGCGATACAAGGAAGTGGTCAGAGATGGCCTTATCTGTGATTGACACGATGGGAGTAGCGTGGCCACAAGAGATGGCAAGGTCGAGGGGTTGTTCGTGAATATGGGTTGGGGAGTTTACATGGAGGGAGAGATTAAGGGAGGATAGGAGGCTAGTGAACTCAGAGGAGCGAGAGCATGATGAATTGAGATGGAGGTTGAAATCACTGAGGATTAGAAGTCGCTCGGTGCAGAGGCTGAGGGAGGAGAACAGTGAAGATATCTCGGTAATAAAAATTTTATGGTACTTGGGTGGGCGGTAGAGAACAAGAATTTTAAATGCGAGGCGAGAGGGGTGGAGTAAGGTGAGATGCTCAAAGAAGGAGAAAGTGCCGGAGGAGTAGGGGGACAGACCAAGGTGTGATTTGGTGATGAGAGCCACACTGCCACCATGGCGGTCTGAGCGGGGCAAGTGGTGGAAGGTATAGCCAGGCAGGGAGGTTTCATTTAAGGGTCAGGTGTCATCACCCCGCAACCAAGTTTCCGTCAGGGCCATGATGTTGATGCAATCATTCAAATATGCACATGGATGGCAAGGGCCATGTTCGCAAGTGAACGGACATTCTGGAGGGAGATGCGGAGAGGCTCGGTGATGGCTGGCCCACGGCCAGCGCTGGGAGCGGTGAGTTGGACGGGGAGAGATTGGCAAGATTAGCCCCCAGGCAGGAAGGTCGGCGAGAGAGTAGGATGGGACAGTTGGGGTTGCTGCTTGTAAGGAAGCAGCGACGACTGCCTTGGTGGACCCTTCGTAGGATGCCAAGAGAGGCACAGAGGGAAGCTTTAGGCTTATCTAAGAGGGAGTCAAGCCTGGGACGGTGGCAGAAGAGTAGGAAGGTCAAAGAGTAATGATGGATTAGGATAGGGATATGGGAGGGCAGAAGAGAGATGAAAGGAGGCATGACAACAGGAGAGAGCGGTCAGGGAGGGATAGAGAGAAAATGAAAAGGGGGAGAAAAAGTGGAAAAAGAAATGAACGGCTCAGATCCGGAGTGGCAACCAAAGTATGCACGCGAATGGGCACAGGGAAAAGCTCAGGTTACATAGGCCTGGTTATGTAGTAATTAATGGAATACATATTTTCTGGTAGCAGGGAATAGGTTGGAGATAATAGTAGGGAGACCGGGGTCAAAGTCAGAGGTCCCATGGAGGGACAAAACTGACGTAAGCAGGATGGAGTCGGCACGGAGCATCAACGAACCGCTGTCCAAAGCAGGCGAGTGAAGTCCAGAAGCTATTTGAAGGGTAGAGATTTCGAGGATGGAGGTTGCCGTAGGATTCAGAGTTGGTAGCAGTGCATCAAGTTGATCCTGATCCCACTAATAAAGTGATTTGCAACTGATCACTGCAATTTACACTTAAGTTTGTGGTGCATTTTAGTGTACAGGGCCTTGGTGAGACCACACCTGGAGTACTGTGTGCAGTTTTGGTCTCCTCACCTAAGAAAGGATATACTGGCCATAGAGAGAGTGCAGCGAAGGTTCACCAGACTGATTCCTGGGATGGCAGGACTGTCGTATGAGGAGAGATTGGGTCGACTAGGCCTGTATTCACTAGAGTTTAAAAGAATGAGAGGGGATCTCATTGAAACATATACAATTCTGACAGGGCTAGACAGACTGGATGCAGGGAGGATGTTTCCCCTGGCTGGGGGGTCTATAATGAGCGGTCACAGTCTCAGGATACGTCGTAGGACATTTAGGACTGAGATGAAGGAAATTTCATCACTCAGAGGGTGATGAACCTGTGGAATTCTCTACCACAGAAGGCTGTGGAGGCCAAGTCACTGAATATATTTAAGAAGGAGATAGATAGATTTCTAGACACAAAAGGCATCAAGGGGTATGGCAAGAGAGTGGGAATAGAGGATCAGCCATGATCATATTGAATGGCGGAGCAGGCTTGAAGGGCCGATTGGCCTACTCCTGCTCCTATTTTTCTATGTTTCTATGTGTCGTCACCAATTTGTGCACAGTATGATCCCACAAACAGCAAGCTTTATATTTTTTCGTTCATGGGATGTGGGCATCGCTGGCAGAGCCAGCATTTATTGCCCATCCCGAGTTGCCCTTGAGAAGGTGATGGTGAGCCGCCTTCTTGAACCGCTGCAGTCCGTGTGGTGAAGGTACTCCCATAGTGCTGTTAAGGAGAGAGTTCCAGGATCTTAACCCAGCAACGATGAAGGAACGCCGATATACTTCCAATTCAGGATGGTGTGTGACTTGGAGGGGAACTTGGAGGTGATGGTGTTCCCATGCGCCTGCGGCCCTTGCCCTTCTTGGGAGTAGAGGTTGCGGGTTTGGGAGGTGCTGCCGAAGAAGCTTTGGTGAGTTCAATAAGTAGTGTAGAAGAGGATGCCAGGAGCAGCACCAGGCGTACCTATAAATGAGCTGCCAACCTGGGGATGCTGCAACACAGGACTACATGCATGCTAAAAAGCGGAAGCAGCATGCTATAGACAGGGCTAAGCGATCCCACAATCGACGGATCAGATCAAAGCTCTGCAATCCTGCCACATCCAGTCGTGAATGGTGGTGGACCATTAAGCAACTAACGGGAGGAGGAGGCCCCATGAATATCCCCATCCTCAATGATGGTGGAGCCCAGCACGTGAGTACAAAAGACAAGGCTGAAGCGTTTGCAACGATCTTCAGCCAGAAGTGCCGAGTGGATGATCCATATCGGCCTCCTCCTGAGGTCCCCACCATCACAGAAGCCAGTCTTCAGCCAATTCGATTCACTCCACGTGATATCAAGAAGCGGCTGAGCGCACTGGATGCAGCTAAGGCAATGGGCCCCGGCATCATCCCAGCTATCATGCTGAAGACTTGTGCTCCAGAACTAGCCACGCCTCTAGCCAAGCTGTTCCAGTACTGCTACAACACTGGCATCTATCCGACAATGTGGAAAACTGCCCAGGTATGTCCTGTCCACAAAAAGCAGGACAAATCCAATCCGGCCAATTACCGCCCCATCAGTCTACTCTCAATCATCAGCAAAGTGATGGAAGGTGTCATCGACAGTGCTATCAAGCGGCACTTACCAATAACCTGCTCACTGATGCCCAGTTTGGGTTCTGCCAAGACCACTCGGCTCCCGACCTCATTACAGCCTTGGTCCAAACATGGACAAAGGAGCTGAATTCTAGAGGTGAGGTGAGAGTGACTGCCCTTGACATCAAAGCAGCATTTGACCGAGTGTGGCATCAAGGAGCCCTAGTAAAACTGAAGTCAATGGGAATCAGGGGGAAAACTCTCCACTGGCTGGAATCATACCTAGCACAAAGGAAGATGGTTGTGGTGGTTGAAGGTCAATCATTACAGCCCCAGGACATCGCTGCAGGAGTTCCTCAGGGCAGTGTCCTAGGCCCAACCATCTTTAGCTGCTTCATCAATGGCCTTCCCTCCAACATAAGGTCAGAAATGGGGATGTTCGCTGATGACTGCACAGTGTTCAGTGCCATTCACAACTCCTCAGATAATGAAGCAGTCCATGCCCGCATGCAACAAGACCTGGACGACGTTCAGGCTTGGGCTGATAAGTGGCAGGTAACATTCGCGCCACAGAAGTGCCAGGCAATGACTATCTCCAACAAGCGAGAGTCTAACCACCGCCCCATGACATTCAACGGCATTACCATCGCCGAATCCCCCACCAACAACATCCTGGGGGTCACCATTGACCAGAAATTTAACTGGACCAGCCACATAAATACTGTGGCAACAAGAGCAGGTCAGAGGCTGGGTATTCTGCGGCGAGTGTCTCACCTCCTGACTCCCCAAAGCCATTCCACCATCTTCAAGACACCAAGTAAGGAGTGTGATGGAATACACTCCACTTGCCTGGATGAGTGCAGCTCCAACAACACTCAAGAAGCTCAACACCATCCAGGACAAAGCAGCCCGCTTGATTGGCACCCCATCCACCACCTTAAACATTCACTCCCTCCACCACCGGCATAACGTGGCTGCAGTGTGTACCATCTACAAGATGCACAGCAGCAACTCACCAAAGCTTCTTCGGCAGCACCTCCCAAACTCGCGACCTCTTCCACCTAGATGGACAAGGGCAGCAGGCGCATGAGAACACCACCACCTCCAAGTTCCCCTCCAAGTTACACACCATCCTGACTTAGAAGTATATCACCGATCCTTCATCGTCGCTGGCGATAACCCTGGATCTCCCTCCCTAACAGCACTGTGGAATTACCTTCACCACACGGACTGCAGCGGTTCAAGAAGGCGGCTCACCACCACCTTCTCAAGGGCAATTAGGGATGGAAAATAAATGGTGGCATTGCCAGCGACGCCCACATCCCACAAATGAATTTTAAAAAAATGTCAATGTTGAGGACTCCCATGGCCGCTTCTTCCCAACTATACCACTGTGCCGCCACCCCTGGTGGGTCTGTCCTGCCGGTGGAACAGGGCATACCCAACGATGGTGATGGAGGCGTTTGGGACATTGGCTGAAAGGTATGATTCTGTGAGTATGACTATGTCAGGCTGTTGCTTGACTAGTCTGTGGGACAGCTCTCCCAATTTTGGCACAAGTCCCCAGATGTGACTGATCAGATAATCAGTTTTGATGATTTTAGTTGAGGGAAGAATGTTGATTAGGACACCGGAAGAACTCGCTGTTCTTCTTCACATAGCACCATGGGATCTTTTACATGCACCTCAGTTTATCTCAACCAAAAGGCAGCACCTCTGACAATACCTCTATTAGGTCTCCCCTTAACCTTCTCTGCTCCAAGGAGAACAATCCCAGCTTCTCTATTCTCTCCACATAACAGAAGTGTCTCATCCCTGGTACCATTCTGGTAAGTGTCCTCTTCACCCTCTCCAAGGTTTTGACATCCTTCCTAAAGTGTGGTGTCCAGAATTGGACACAATACTCCAGCTGAGGCCAAACAAGTGATTTATAAAGGTTTAGCATAACTTCCTGCTGAGAAGAACTCGAGGGGCTGAATGGTCTACTCCTGTTCCTATGTTCCTGTATATTTTAGCCCTGTAGTTGGTTCAAGGACCTGCACTGATATCTTCGACCCTGGAGCTGTTGCTAAGGCCCTCCAGAGAGCTCCTGGGCTCCAAAGTCATGTGGCCCAATAGATAGTATGTTGGCTCGAAACTGGTTCCTTAGCTACTACAGCAGATATTGCCACGGCCTGAAGTATATTTCATGCTCAGTTCTGCACTTCCCTTTCTGTCTTCCTGTTGCATCCTTTATAGTCTTTGGATGAATCAGTACTTTGAACAATCCTGTTCAATAATGGACTGACCAGAGAGCATTAATAGTCTTATTGATTCGGGTGTCTGAGACACTTAGTGAAAGTTAGAAATGATAGTGCAGCAAATCCCAGAGATATCTCTTTTAATCACGTCTAAAAATACACATTTACCAGATAATTATTGCCAACATGGACCTGAGTGCGACAGAATCGATGCTGCTTTACAATTTTAAACAGTTCTCATATTCTTGCGGCAGAATGACACACCCCAGCATTCCAATGTTAGGCTGAGCTTCATTCCTACCCATGGAAGGTGACTGACACTTATAAGAAATAGGAGCAAGAGTAGGCTGTATGGCCCCTCGTGCCTGCTCCGCCATTTAATAAGATCATGGCTGATCTTCTACCTCAACTCCACTTTCCTGCCCTATCACCATATCCCTTGATTCCCTTAGTGTCCAAAAATCTATCGGCCCTGAATTTGCGGTCAGCAACGAAGTGACGGCGGTCGCTGCTGACCTCGAAGAAAGCTGCTCACAAAGATCTTGCGATCTCTGTGGCAAAAAACTTTCGCTTTCTCGACCTTAATTTGATTGTAGCGCTGTCAAAAGGGGATCTCCAGCATACAGCAGCAGTGATGCCATCAGCTGGCTAAGTAGCCAATCACATTGAAGAATTCTCACAGAAAGCAAACCAGGAAATAAAAGGCAGCTTTTATTATTCACTTCTTAAAAAATTTACAGAGCGTGAAATAAAGATTGGGACGTACACATGGGGTTAAGGTAGAAGCTGAAATATCATAAACAAACTTTAAAAAAAAATGAAAGTTCATTAAATTAAAGCCTTGCCCGCTATGCCCATATCCTGAGAATGAATTACAACAAATCCTGAACAGATTAACTATTCATTAATGAATGTTAACTCTGTTTCTCTCTCCACAGATGCTGCCTGACCTGCTGAGTATTTCCAGCATTTTCTGTTTTTATAACTGTTCATTGTTTTTTGATACACTGCTCTACACAGAATGCCTACATCACGAGATAGGCATCAATCATTGCCACTGACCACATGAGCACCCAATGCCAATGTAGGTGCTTACTTGAGGTTGGCACTTGCTACAGTGGCAGGGGATGGAAAGACCAGTTAGAGAGTCATAACGGCACAGAAGGGGGCCATTCGGCTCATCGAGTCCGCGCCGGCTCTCTAGAGCAATCCAGTCAGTCCCATTCCCCCGCTCTATCCCCGTAGCCCTGCAAGTTTATTTCCCTCAAGTGCCTATCCAGTTTCCCCTTGAAAACATTGACTGTCTCCGCTTCCACCACTTCCGTCGGCAGCATGTTCCAGGTCCTCACCACTCACTGTGTAAAAAAGTTTTTCCTCACATCCCCCCTGTATCTCTTGCCCAACACCTTAAATCTGTGTCCCCTAGTCCTTGTACCATCAACTAGTGGGAACAGCCTTTCCCCGTCTAGCCTATCCAAACCTGTCATAATCTTGTACACCTCTATCAAATCACCCCTCAACCTCCTTTGCTCTAATGAAAACAAATCCAGCTTCTCCAACCTGTCCTTGCAGCTAAGATTCCCCATCCCCGGAACCATTCTGGTAAATCTCCTCTGCACCCTCTCAAGTGCCTTCACATCCTTCCTAAAGTGTGGTGACCAGAACTGGACGCAGTACTCCTCCAGCTGTGGCCTAACCAGCGCTTTATAAAGGTTCAGCATAACTTCTCTACTTTTGTACTCAATACCTCTATTTATGAAGCCCAAGATCCCATATGCTTTGCTAACCACTCTCTCAATATGTCCTGCCACCTTCAGGGACCTATGCACATTAACTCCCAGGTCCATGCACACTCTTTAAAACTCTGCCATTAAGTGTTTATTGCCTCTCCCTGTTCCTTCTGCCAAAATGCATAACCTCACACTTCTCTGTATTAAATTCCATCTGCCACTTGTCTGCCCATTCTGCTAGCCTTTCTATATCCTGTTGCAGTCGATTGGTATCATCCTCAATGTTCGCCACACCCCCAAGTTTGTTGTCATCGGCAAATTTAGAAATTCTATTCTGTATTCCAATATCCAGGTCATTTATATATATATATAAAAAAAAGCAGTGGCCCCAGCACTGACCCTTGGGGAACACCACTGTCTACCATCCTCCAGTCTGAAAAACAGCCATTTTTACCACAACTCGCTGTTTTCTGTCCTTAGGCCAATTCCTTATCCAAGCTGCCACTGACCCACCTATTCCTTGAGCCTCAATTTTGTTAACCAGCCTTCTATGTGGTACTTTGTCAAACACCTTCCTAAAATCCATGTAGACAACATCCATTGCATTCCCTTCATCAATCCTCCCTGTTACTTCATCAAGAAAATCAAAAACCAGTGGGCAGGTCCATGGTATACGGTGGTCTTCCAGGTGGGATAACTGCAGAACACACTGCCCACTTTCTTAAAGAAAAAAAAGCGACTTGCATTTATATAATGCCTTTCACAATCTCAGAATGTCCTAAAGCGCTTTACAGCCAATGAAGTACTTTTGAAGTGTAGTCACTGTTGTAATGTAGGAAACGTGGCAGCCCATTTGCGCACAGCAAGTTCCCACAAACAGCAATGTGATAATGACCAGAAAATCTGTTTTTAGTGATGTTGATTGAGGGATAAATATTAGCCAGGTCACCGGGGAGAACTCCACTGTTCTTCTCCGAAATAGTGCCATAGGATCTTTTACGTCCACCTGAGAGAGCAAACGAGGCCTCGGTTTAACGTCTCATCTGAAAGATGGCACCTCCGACCGTGCAGCTCTCCCTTAGTGCACTGCACTGGAGTGTCATCCTAGATTTTTTGTTCTCAAGTGTCTGGAGTGGTACTTCAACCCACAACCTTCTGATTCAGAGGTGAGATTGCTACCTACTGAGCAATGTTCCCCTTAGGTGCGCAGCCATGCACTAATCACGAAGTCCCACGCATGCCGCTCACCAGCGGTGCCGCTGGAAGAGATACCGCGCACAGTGGCCGTGCAGCAAATTTAAAGAGCCCGCGCAGGAAAAAAAATTAGAGGGAACATTGCGACTGAGCCACAGCTGACACTTGTCCAAAGGACATGATTGGCATGTGTCAAACCACATGCAGTGGTTCAAGAAGGTGGCCTACCATCACCTAAGCTGGGTAACCTGCCAGCGACGCCCACGTCCGGAGAATTAATAATAATAGTCTTCTTGTTTTACCCAGTTTCCTCTCTCTTCTGATGGGACAGACTCTGGCTGGGCTACATCTCCACTGGGACGGGGTGACCGCTGGTCTCTCAGTGGAGTGGCCATTGTTGAGGTGTGAGGCCAGACGTTGAGGTTCAAGAGGCTGTTGTTCATGGAGGGCATATGGGCCAACCCTGAGGCGATCCTCAAAAGACATGCAGACACACGCAGCGTCCAGCAGGAGTCACTGCACAGTGGCAGAAGCTGCCACTTTTCCCCTGACTGTCACCCGAAGACTGACCCATCACAAGGAGCCAGTCTCATACGTGAATCCCGGTCATTCACTGCCTCAACCAGCTGAGCTATCAGCAGGGCCCTTTAAAACGACTTGTTTATTTAATGCATGTGGTTTTACAACACTAAACAACAGCAGGGTCACCATGTCTGCCTGTGCAATTTTCCCTTTTTTCCCCCTCCATTGATTTTTTTGTTGCTTAGCAATTTTTAAAAATATCTTTCAGCTGAAAGTATTGATGAGATTGTCTGGGATGTCCACCTGGAGAAAGAGAAGTTACTGAACCCGACAGTGTGAGGGAGCTGGATTAACATCAGTAGAAATACAGTTAGTAACGCCGGAGGAGAGGAGTTACTGAGTGACTGTGTGAGGAAACTGGATTAACATCAATAGAGATAAAAACAGTAACAAAGGGTGCTGGGGGGAGGGATTACAGAGTGACAGTGTGAGGGAGCTGTCTAAATGTCAAACCAGCAAGCTGAGATGCATGGAGAAGAGGGACACGAGCTGGTTGGGCTGAATGATTTTCTTTTCTTTCAGCTAAATGATAAGGCTTTGCAATTCATAATCTCTCCATATTTTTTTTTATTCATTCATGGGATGTGGGCGTTACTGGCAAGGCCAGCATTTATTGCCCATTCCTAATTACATCTCTGACTAGCTATTGCTATATATACCACAGATCTAGCATGTACAATCTTCACTGTTATATTCATAAATCAAATACTGGTTATTGTGTTAATTTCAGTCACATGGCCTGTGTATGTGTGAGTCTGTATGTGTGTATCTGCATGTGTGTGTGTGTTGGTCTCAGTGACTTGGCCAGTGCTGAGTGTGTTGGTCTCTGTGACTTGGGCCAGTGCTGTGAGTGTGTGTTGGTCTCAGTGACTCGGGCCAGTGCTGAGTGTGTGTGTGTGTCGGTCTCAGTGACTCGGGCCAGTGCTGTGTGTGTTGGTCTCAGTGGCTCGGGCCAGTGCTGAGTGTGTGTGTGTGTTGGTCTCACTGACTCGGGCCAGTGCTGTGTGTGTTGGTCTCAGTGGCTCGGGCCAGTGCTGAGTGTGTCGGTCTCAGTGACTCGGGCCAGTGCTGTGTGTGTGTGTGTTGGTCTCACTGACTCGGGCCAGTGCTGTGTGTGTTGGTCTCAGTGGCTCGGGCCAGTGCTGAGTGTGTCGGTCTCAGTGACTCGGGCCAGTGCTGTGTGTGTGTGTGTTGGTCTCACTGACTCGGGCCAGTGCTGTGTGTGTTGGTCTCAGTGGCTCGGGCCAGTGCTGAGTGTGTGTGTGTGTTGGTCTCAGTGACTCGGGCCAGTGCTGTGTGTGTTGGTCTCAGTGACTCGGGCCAGTGCTGTGTGTGTTGGTCTCAGTGACTCGGGCCAGTGCTGAGTGTGTGTGTGTGTTGGTCTCAGTGACTCGGGCCAGTGCTGAGTGTGTGTGTGTTGGTCTCAGTGACTCGGGCCAGTGCTGAGTGTGTGTGTGTTGGTCTCAGTGACTCGGGCCAGTGCTGTGTGTGTGTGTGTTGGTCTCAGTGACTCGGGCCAGTGCTGAGTGTGTGTGTGTGTGTTGGTCTCAGTGACTCGGGCCAGTGCTGAGTGTGTCGGTCTCAGTGACTCGGGCCAGTGCTGAGTGTGTGTGTGTTGGTCTCAGTGACTCGGGCCAGTGCTGACTGTGTGTGTGTGTTGGTCTCAGTGACTCGGGCCAGTGCTGAGTGTGTGTGTGTGTTGGTCTCAGTGACTCGGGCCAGTGCTGAGTGTGTGTGTGTGTGTGTGTTGGTCTCAGTTACTCGGGCCAGTGCTGTGTGTGTCGGTCTCAGTGACTCGGGCCAGTGCTGAGTGTGTCGGTCTCAGTGACTCGGGCCAGTGCTGAGTGTGTCGGTCTCAGTGACTCGGGCCAGTGCTGAGTGTGTGTGTGTGTTGGTCTCAGTGACTCGGGCCAGTGCTGTGTGTGTCGGTCTCAGTGACTCGGGCCAGTGCTGTGTGTGTCGGTCTCAGTGACTCGGGCCAGTGCTGAGTGTGTGTGTGTGTTGGTCTCAGTGACTCGGGCCAGTGCTGTGTGTGTCGGTCTCAGTGACTCGGGCCAGTGCTGTGTGTGTGTGTGTTGGTCTCAGTGACTCGGGCCAGTGCTGAGTGTGTTGGTCTCAGTGACTCGGGCCAGTGCTGAGTGTGTGTGTGTGTTGGTCTCAGTGACTCGGGCCAGTGCTGAGTGTGTCGGTCTCAGTGACTCGGGCCAGTGCTGTGTGTGTTGGTCTCAGTGACTCGGGCCAGTGCTGAGTGTGTCGGTCTCAGTGACTCGGGCCAGTGCTGAGTGTGTCGGTCTCAGTGACTCGGGCCAGTGCTGAGTGTGTGTGTGTGTTGGTCTCAGTGACTCGGGCCAGTGCTGAGTGAGTGTGTGTGTTGGTCTCAGTGACTCGGGCCAGTGCTGAGTGAGTGTGTGTGTTGGTCTCAGTGACTCGGGCCAGTGCTGAGTGTGTGTGTGTGTTGGTCTCAGTGACTCGGGCCAGTGCTGAGTGTGTGTGTGTTGGTCTCAGTGACTCGGGCCAGTGCTGAGTGTGTGTGTGTTGGTCTCAGTGACTCGGGCCAGTGCTGAGTGTGTTGGTCTCAGTGACTCGGGCCAGTGCTGAGTGTGTTGGTCTCAGTAGCTGTGCGTGGTGGTGGATAATTAAACAACTAACGGGAGGAGGAGACTCCATGAACATCCCCATCCTCAATGATGGCGGAGCCCAGCACATGAGTGCAGAAGACAAGGCGGAAGCGTTTGTAACTGTCTTCAGCCACATGTGCCAAGTAGATCATAGAATCATCGAAATTTACGGCACAGAAGGAGGCCATTCGGCCCATCGTGTTTGTGCCGGCCGAAAAAGAGCTATCCAGCCTAATCCCACTTTCCAGCTCTTGGTCCATAGCCTTGTAGGTTATGGCACTTCAAGTGCATATCGAAGTACTTTTTAAATGCGATGAGGGTTTGTGCCTCTACCACTCTTTCAGGCAGTGAGTTCCAGACCCCCACCACCCATGAGATGATCCATCTTGGCCTCTTCCTGAGGTCCCCACCATCACAAAAGCCAGTCTTCAGCCAATTCGATTCACTCCACGTGATATCAAGAAATGGCTGTGTTGGTCTCAGTGACTCGGGCCAGTGCTGTGTGTGTGTGTGTTGGTCTCAGTGACTCGGGCCAGTGCTGAGTGTGTGTGTGTTGGTCTCAGTGACTCGGGCCAGTGCTGTGTGTGTGTGTGTTGGTCTCAGTGACTCGGGCCAGTGCTGTGTGTGTGTGTGTGTTGGTCTCAGTGACTCGGGCCAGTGCTGTGTGTGTGTGTGTTGGTCTCAGTGATTCGGGCCAGTGTTTGTGTGTGTGTGTGTTGGTCTCAGTGACTCGGGCCAGTGCTGAGTGTGTGTGTGTTGGTCTCAGTGACTCGGGCCAGTGCTGTGTGTGTGTGTGTTGGTCTCAGTGACTCGGGCCAGTGCTGTGTGTGTGTGTGTGTTGGTCTCAGTGACTCGGGCCAGTGCTGAGTGTGTATGTTGGTCTCATTAACTTGATGCGGAGATGCCGGCGTTGGACTGGGGTGGACAAAAATGAGAAGTCGCACAACACCAGGTTATAGTCCAACAGATTTATTTAAAATTACAAGCTTTCGGAGCTATCGCCCCTTCTTCAGGTAAAGTTACAATTTAAATAAATCTGTTGGACTATAACCTGGTGTTGTGTGACTTCTCATTTTCATTAACTTGAGCCAGTGCTTCTTGTGTGTGTGTGTGTTGGTCTCAGTAACTTGGGCCAGTGCTGTGTGTGTGTTGGTCTCAATGACTCGGACCAGTGCTGTGTGCATGTGTGTGTTGGTCTCAGTAACTTGGGTCAGAAGAACATAAGAAATAGGAGCAGGAGTCGGCCATTTGGCCACTTGAGCCTGCTCTGCCATTCAATAAGATCATGGCTGATCTTCTACCTCATCTCCACTTTCTGCATATCTCCATATCCCTTGATTCCCTTAATATCCTATCTATCGATCTCTGTCTTGAATATACTCAATGACTGAGCCTCCACTGCCCTCTGGGGTAGAGAATTCCAAAGATTCACCACCCTCTGAGTGAAGAAATTTCTCCTCATTTCAGTCCTAAATGGCCGACCCCTTATTCTGAGACTGTGACCCCTGGTTCTAGACTCCCCAGCCAGGGGAAACATCCTCCCTGCATCTACCCTGTCAAGCCCTGTAAGAATTTTGTATGTTTCAATGAGATCACCTCTCATTCTTCTAAACTCTAGAGAATATAGGCCTAGTCTACTCAATCTCTCCTCATAGGACAATCCCCCATCCTAGAAATCAGTCTGGTGAACCTTCGTTGCACTCCCTCTATGGCAAGCATATCCTTTCTTAGGTAAGGAGACAAAAACTGTACACAATACTCCAGGTGTGGTCTCACCAGGGCCCTATATAATTGCAGTAAGACGTCTTTACTCTTATACTCAAATCCTCTTGTAATAAAGGCCAACATACCATTTGCTTTCCTAATTGCTTGCTGTACCTGCATGTTAACTTTCAGTGATTCGTGTACAAGGACACCCAGGTCCCTCTGAACACCAACATTTCCCAATCTCACACCATTTAAAAAATACTCTGGTGTTCTATGTTTCCTACTCAAGTGGATAACTTCAAATTTTTCTCCACATTATATTCCATTTGCCATGTTCTTGCCCACTCACTTAGCCTGTCTATATCACCTTGAAGTCAGTGCTGTGTGTGTGTGTGTGTGTTGGTCTCAGTAACTTGGGACAGTACTGTGTGTGTGTGTGTGTTAACGACTTGGGACAGAACTGTGTGTAATAAAAACAGAAAATGCTGGAAAAACTCAGCAGGTCAGGCAGCATCTGTGGAGAGAGAAACTGTTAACATTTCAGACCTTTCATCAGAACTGGGCTGCAAACACTTGGAACAGTGCTGTGTGTGTTGGTCTCAATGACTTGGGCCAGTGCTCTGTGTGTGAATGCGCTGTCATTAATTTGGGACAGTGCTGTGTGTGTTGGTCTCAATGACTTGGGCCAGTGCTCTGTGTGTGAATGCGCTGTCATTGATTTGGGACAGTGCTGTGTGTGTGTGTGTGTGCAGCTATCAGTGACTCAGGTCAGTGTGCTGAATAGTGACCGTGCATTGACCCCACTTCAGACTTTATCCAGTTAGAGGTACCCCTAATGCTAACGTACCATCTCTCTCTCTCTCGCAGTGCTGAGCATCGGCGAGGGAGGATTCTGGGAAGGGACAGTAAAAGGTCGGACTGGCTGGTTTGCTGCAGAATGCGTGGAGGAGGTACAAATGAGACAGTACAACACACGGCAAGGTAAGGATGGCTGCTCCAATTCACGGCGATTGATGCAAGCGGGCAAGTGCTAAGCTATTGCGTGCCACGATGGGCTAATGGATTTTAAATGAGGGTTTGTTGTGGTTGTGTTGCCCACAAACCCCCGCCTCCCCCCAACAAGGAGTTTCTCTGCACTGTCCATCGGGGGCTGTGATCTGCAGACCTTCCCACCCCCTGGCGCAGTGAAGGGTGGTCCTTTTGGAGATGAGCAGCTGCCGCAGCCACTGTGTAGGTTTCTGCTGAACCTAACCCATGGGGCCACTGGTTAGTGGGGTCCAGGCAACAGAGTGGGAAGTCGCTGCCTTTATCCCCAGCAGTGTCAGGACATTGAAGGACACGACTGAAGGAAAATTTTTTTTAGCGTGCTAGCCAATTATATTTAAGGAATTCTTGACTGTGTTCACACGTGCACACACTGTTGTTAGTGAATTGACCAATGGTGCAAATTCGCCATCAAACCTCTGCCAGTTGAACCTCCACTAATTGCGCAGCCCTCCACAACCCCCCACCGCCTACCCACCCCCCCACTACCAACTTTTCATCCATACCTTCGGTCACCTCCTGCTGGCCCCGTTCATCTCTCCCAGCTGGGTCACTAGGTGAAAGGCATTATTGACGGGTAGTCACTGCTGTTCGGTGTCATGCTGCAAGACTTGGAAACTTAGGAAACCAACAGGCAGGCAAAGATGATGACAAGGCCCCTTTAATCCTCGGTCTCAAACACGCCATTCCTTGACGATACTATTTCATTTTTTTTTAATGAATCTAAGCTTCGAGTACAGTGACTGAGGCTTGCTATGGATAAAAGGTTAATAGAGAGGATAGTGATCTAGAACCTCAACATCTATAATCATATGGCTTAACACAACGGGATCTCAATGGGAAATGTGCTTTTGATTTTCTCCCTTTCTCTCCTAAAGGCACTGGGGGAAAAATTGGGTTGCTTTGCGCCTCCCGTTAGCGCCTAGAGGGCGCTAACGGGGCGCAAAGCAAGTAGCGCCCGGGCGCGACGCCGTCAGTGCCTCCCGCAAAATTCAGCGGGAGGTTAGCGGCGGCGCTAACCATTAGCGCCCCGCAGCGCTGCGCCGCTGGCAATGACGTCATTGCCGTGCGCAGCTCCCCGCTCGCGCCCCGGCCGCAATCTTCGGGAGCGCCCCCTGACTCAGCGCCGGACGCTATGTCCGACGGGGTCAGGGAGCCTACCTGTGGCCAGGACGGTGCTATTTAAAGGCGCGGTGCCGGGCGACCATTTTTGTTGCTGGCTGCCTGGCAGCACCTGCCTCTGCTCCCGTCCCCGACCTCCTTACCCGCCCCCCCCCCGCAGAGTGCTGGCTGCGCTCCAGGAGCCCGGCACTTCTCTTGAGTGCCGGGCTCCGTTGCTGGCACTCTCGATCCCCGGGGGCCCAGCTGGGCCCCGGGTCGCGCTGCGCAAAGCCCCTCCCCTTTAAGAAGGGGAGGAAGGCCTGCAATACCGCGGCGCAACGTGCCGCAACGCGTGGCGCTGTGGCACGTAGCGCTGCGATATTGCCTCGGAGCGTCCCAAGAGTGAGGTGGGGCACTTGCAGTAGCGCCCCGCTTCCCTCTTGGGGCGCAACCACTGAATTTCGGTCGCAGGAGCACTAATTTTTCTGGGGTGCTAAAAGTAGCGCCCCGGCGAAGTTAGCGCCCCAAATTGGGCGCTACTCAATTTTTAGCCCAATGACTCTAGTACTGTCCCAGAGAGCGAAATACCCTTCTGTAGTTCACCCAACAGGCTATTCAACCACGTGTGCCATCATAGCCAAACCAATCCTGACCTCCATTACCATCCACATGCATACATGCACTTTCCTGAAAGGAGGAACATAAGAGGGAATCACGTAGAGCTGATATGACAAACTGCATAAAAAAGTAAGTCAGGAGCATTTATTCAGGGCAGACCATGGCACCGTGTGAAAGAGAGTCCCAAAGACAGAAGATGGGGAGCGTAGAGCCTCACCCACATTGCCTGCAAGAGAGACCCACATGCAGAAGGGGATTGTGAGGCTGTGCATGGTTGTGTAAGCCGGCGTGGGACTGCGTGATGTTGCGTGAGATGGCATGGGGCTGGGTGAGACAGCATGGGGCTGGGTGAGCCGCCATGGTACTGAGTGGAGCTGTGCTCCTGGTATTGGTATATGTGGATGTTTCTGGGTTGATACAGAACACTGAGGTGCAGCTGCAGCAGGTCCTGTATTCCATGTATATGGGGAGCTGGGTAATTCTGGAACGCCCTTTGATGGAGGACTCAGTGATGCAGTGAATCCTAAACTTGCCATTTATCAGTTGGACCGTGGGTCAAATTCAGACAGAAAGGCTGAGGGTCTCCTCTATCTGCTGGAGAACTAGATAGTAGGATGGGTTCAACATTGTCCTTTAACCGCTAGTGGGACCTAGGTTAAAATCCAGCCCAGAGAGTCTTCTCTCCCTTTTGGCTGTTAAGGATCTGGCATGAAATGATTTTGAGACAATTTCAACTAAGTGAAGTAACAGAGAGGGTGATGAAGTAACAGAGAGGGTGATGAAGGTAGTGCAGTAGATGTTGTCTCTATGGATTTGATAAAGTACCAAATAACAGACTTAATCGGAAAATAGAAGCACACAGGATTCCACATAACAGACATAATCGGAAAATAGAAGCACACAGGATATGTAATTGGCTAAGGGATAGGAAGAAGAGAGTAGTGGTAAACGGATGTTTATCTGACTGGAGATAAGTATGCAATGGACTTCCCCGGGGGTCGATATTAGGAACATTGCTTTTGTTGTTTTATATATAAATGACCTGGACTTGGGTATAGGGAGTACAAAACTTGGCAATGTAGTAAATAGTGAGCAGGATAGTAGAAGACTTCAGGAAGTCATAGACAGACTGGTGAAATGGGCATACACATGGCAGATGCAATTTAATGCGGATAAGTGTGAAGTGATGCAGGAGAAACAGCGTGGAGAGCCAGTGTAATCTAAATGGTACTATTTTGAGCGGTGGGGTGGGGGGGGTGGGGGTGCAAGAGCAGAGGGGCCTTGGGGTGCATATTCACAAATCTTTGAAGGTGGCAGGGCAAGTTGATAAGGCGGTTAAGAAAGCATATGGGATACTTGGTTTTGTAATTAGGGGCACTGAATACAAAAAGGAAGTCTTGCTAAACCTTTACAAATCTCTGGTTAGGCCTCAGCTGGATTATTGTGTGCAATTCTGGCCATCACACTTTAGAAAGGATGTCAAGGCCTTGGAGAGGGTACAGAGGAGGTTTACCAGGACGATACTAGGGATGAGGGACTTCAGTTATGTGGAAAAATTGAAGAAGCTGGGATTGTTCTCCTTAGATCAGAGAAGGTTAAAGGGAGACCTAATAGAGGTATTCAAAACGATGAGGGGTTTTGATAGAGCAAGTAGGGAGAAACTGTTTCCTCTGGCAAGTGGGTCAGTAACCAGAGGTCATAGATTTAAAATAATTGACAAAAGAACTAGAGGGGAAATGAGGAGAATCTTTTTCACACAGAGGGTTATTAAGATCTGGAACACACCACCTGGAAGGGTGGTGGAATCAGATTCCATAGGAACTTTCAAAAGGGAATTGGAAGTGTACTTGAAGAGGACTAATTTGTAGGGTTATAGGGAAAAAATTGGAGAGCTCTTTCAAAGAGCCAGCACAGGCACGATGGGCCGAATGGCCTCCTTCTGTGCTGTAAGGTTCTATGAAGTACACAACAGGGATGGGCCTATTGCAAAATACCGGCTATTAATGTGTCACTGTTGTTTGGGGAATTGAAACCTTCTCATGCAGTTTGCACAAGGCTCAGAAACCCTTAAATAATTTAATTATCACATAATGCAGCTTTTTAATCCATTATTACTCAAACAGGCATTGTTTAAATTGTCACTTTGATGTGCCAGTCACTTCCTCAGAGAGATGCTCTGCTCTGTGTGGATTGGAGGCTTGCATATTACTTAGCTTTGTATTTCAAATTCAAACTCCGCATTTCAATCTGCAGCCATTCAAGTCATTTAAAGAGATTTATAAACAGCCTGTAGCTTAAGGAAACCCGAGCACAGTGACATTCGCAGACTAATGTACATTTCAAAATATGAATTACAGAATTATATGCACGTGCTGGGATTAATGGAATTTCCTGTGGCCTGCTAGTACTTCACCTTCTTCCTCTGAACTGAGTCTTTAATCAGTTGACTGAAGATGTAATTATTCTTCATTTTTCCTTTGCTTTTCTTCCCACTTTGTTATTTCTGCTGCTGCTACCTGCTGCTCCTCCCACTGTCTAACCACACATCTCCCTCTGTCTGTCTGTGTGCTTCTCCCTCTGTCTAGCCATACATTTCCTCCCTCTGTCTGTCTGTGTGCTTCTGTCTGTCTGTCTGTGTATCTCCTCCCTTCATCTGTCTGTTCCTTCTCCCTTCATCTGTTTTACGTTTAATCTGTCTGTCTGTCGCCTTGATCCATCTATTTGCATCTCTCTCTCAATCTAACTTCATCTCCTCCCTCTGTGCACGTATCTGTGCACGTATCACTGTACATCTGTCCTCACAATCTAGCTGTATGTCTCCTCCTTCAGTCTCTCTGCAAGTCCTCCTTCAGTCCGTCTGTGCCTACTCTCTTAATTTGTCTACAGTCTTGTCTACACCTCCTTCCTCCCTCCATCTATCTCCACCTCCTCCCTCCGTCTGTCTGCACCATCTCCTTTGGTCTGTCTGCACCTCATCCTATGGTCTGTCTGCACTTTCTCTGTCCATCTGTCTACACCTCTTCCTTCGGTCTGTCTACACCTCCTCCTTCCGTCTGTCTCTATTCCTCCCTCCATCTGTACACCTCCCTCCATCTGTCTCTGCTCCACCCTCCGTCTGTCTCTGCTGCACCCTCCGTCTGTCTCTTCCTCCTTCCTCCATCCATCTACACCAGCTCCCACAGTCTGTCTACACCTCCTCCCTCATTCTGCCTGTCCCTGCACCCCTGGTCAGCATTGCTACTATCTCTGTGTCTGTGCACGTACCACTACAGGGCCCTGATGCTCCTGTTTGTATCTTGCATTTACATAGGATAGGATTACATAGCATTGTGAAACCTGTTCTTGTAGAGCTATCACTGCCAACCATAGATCAGCATGCTCCACCAGCAAGCCACCACCAACATGGCAGATGCAGTATAACGTGGATAAATGTGAAGTTATCCACTTCGGCAGGAAAAACAGAAAGGCAGAGTATTATTTAAATGGTGATAGATTGGGAAATGTTGATGTACAAAGGGACCTGGGTGTCCTTGTACACCAGTCACTGAAAGCAAACATGCTGGTGCAGCAAGCAGTTAGGAAGGCAAATGGTATGTTGGCCTTCATTGCAAGAGGATTTGAGTACAGGAGCAAGGATGTCTTACTACAGTTATACAGGGCCTTGGTGAGACCACACCTGGAGTACTGTGTGCAGTATTGGTCTCCTTACCCAAGAAAGGTTATACTTGACATAGAGGGAGTGCAGCGAAGGTTCACCAGACTGATTCCTGGGATAGCAGGACTGTCGTACGAGGAGAGATTGGGTCGACCAGAGTTTAGAAGAATGAGAGGGGATCTCATTGAAACGTATAAAATTCTGACAGGACTAGACAAACTGGATGCAGGGAGGATGTTTCCCCTGGCTGGGGGGTCTAGAACGAGGGGTCACAGTCTCAGGATACGGGGTGGGACATTTAGGACTGAGATGAGGAGAAATTTCTTCACTCAGAGGGTGGTGAACCTGTGGAATTCTCTACCACAGAAGGCTGTGGAGGCCAAGTCACTGAATATATTTAAGAAGGAGATAGATAGATTTCTAGACACAAAAGGCATCAAGGGGTATGGAGAGAGAGCGGGAATATGGTATTGAGATAGAGGATCAGCCATGATCATATTGAATGGCGGAGCAGGCTCGAAGGGCCAAATAGCCTGCTCCTGCTCCTATGTTTCTATGTTTCTAAACCAGTAGGCAGATTGCTTCAGTCAGTATTGGACCCAGTGGGCACATTGAGGACAGATCAGGAATGGACGTGCAGGAGGACTGAGGGAGGTTGTGCAAGCCATACTGGACCCAGCCAAACCACTTAACTCTGGGCTTTCTTGGGCCAACTGCTTCTCTGATACGTGTTCAGTGTTCGATTTCCGGCTGGATCTGACAGGAGGCATCCAGGCAACCAGCTCAGTACAGTTCTTGATGGTAGCCATGTCCTTTGTTCAAGAGAGTGGGCAGACAGTGTGTTCTGCAGTAATCCTACCTGGAAGACTGCCATATACCATGGACCTGCCTACTGGTCTTTCCATCCCCTGCTACTGTAGCAAGTGCCAACCTCGTCCAGGTACCTACACTGACATTGGAAGCTCATGTGGTCAGTGGCAATGATTGATGCCCATCTTGTGATGTAGGCATTCTGTGCAGAGCAGTGATGAATAGTTAATCTGTTTAGCAATTTTTATATCTCCCCCTCAAAGTCCCTGCTTGCTTTCAAAGGTCTCTAAATGTGTTCTCGCTGGCCACACTTTTGTCTCCCTTCCCTTAACTTCGATTCCTCCTGTTGGTTGTCAAGCTGTTTTTCTTCCCAGTCTGCTCTGAGAGGTCTTTTTTTCTCATTCATTCTCGAGATGTGGGCGTTGCTGGCAAGGCCAGCATTTATTGCCCAACCCTAATTACTCTGAGAAGGTGGTGGTGGAACTTCTCCCTGAATCGCCGCAAGCAGTTTTGATACAACTGACTGGCTTGCTAGGCCACTTCAGAGGGCAATTAAGAATCAAGTACATTGGTATGGGACTGGAATCACATATAGGCCAGACCGTTTAAGGACAGCAGGTTTCCTTCCCTAAAGGACATTAGTGAACCTGTTGAATTTTTGCGGCAATCCAGATTCATGGTCACTTTTACTGATTCCAGCTTTTTATTTTCCTATTTCTGAAACTGAATTCAAATTCTCAAACTGCCGTGGTGGGATTTGATCTCCTGTTTAGGATTGTTGGCAAGAAGACCTTTTCTGAGAGGTCTGATGAGGCATCCTACACGTACAGTTCTTTTTTTTAATCAGAATCTGATCTGGTTCCCATTTTACTGTGTTCACCCCATTAAAACTGTGCTTCGACTCAGAGACCAGTGACCGCACCATAACTCCATGTGCACAGTTGCTGAAATTGCATTGAATGCTTTACTTTTTCGGCAGTGAACCTCCCTTGTGCAGATAAGCTCGCCGCTTTCGGCAGAATAAAGTGCTGGAACTGGTGGCCATCGTTTAGTTTCTCTATCTCTGCCACTGTTGGTGTCTATTCCTGTAGACTCTCCATCTCTGCCACTGTTGGTGTCTATTCCTGTAGACTCTCCATCTCTGGTGCTGTTGGTGTCTGTTCATGTAGTCTCTCTGGCCGCGATTTTGCCGGCGCTCAGAGGACGGGTTTGGAGGCGGGTCAGAGGTTAAATTTGATTTGATTGACGGCGGGTTCCGATTCCACCGTCAACCCGCCTCCAAACAGCTTTCCCAAGTGTCGGGTCCCCGATTTGCGAATGGACCCGACACCTAGCGGCGGGAAGCAAATTAAAGGCAATTACCTGCCTATTAACAGGTACTTGCCAGTAGTTTTCAGCCTGTTTTGGGATTTTACCGCTTCTGGCTCAGGTTTCCCGACGTCTGGATACCACGCCAGTTAAGTGTGGAGTGTTGTGAGTCTGCTGTAATGTTTGTGGAATGATGACAGCTGCAGAAGTGGTGTGAAGGATCCAATGTTGCACATGGTGAGTTTCAGAGCAAGGAAAATGTTGGGTACTGCATTTTTAAAACATTTACAAATTTCTTTAGCTTACAAGTTTTTAAATCCAACTATATGTCCAGTGCCACCTCATTGGGAGAACCTCTCTCACCAGTGAAGATCGCTTCTGTCACCTCACCTGCAGCTGCCATCTATTCCAGCATATGGAGGGAGTCATTGGAGAGCCTGGGTGCAAGAGGTCACCTTTGTGCAGTGATTGTCAGTGTTTTCAGCACCTCAATGCTGTCAAACACTGAAAAATCAACTGTCAAAATAAAATTGTGCGTGGTCCCTTTAAGGAAACCGGCAGATGACGCGTCATCAAATTACATCATCAGACCCGCATCCTGGTAATTGGCCGGCAAGCCCGCAGGGCGGGCTTAACAAGGTCAATCCAGGTAAAATCACATCTGTGGAGCAGAGGCAGCTGGGGACGGGACCGGAACCCGGAAACCAGCGGTCCCGCACCCAACTTGACACCGATGACAAAATCGCGGCCTCTATCTCTGGTGCTGTTGGTGTCTGTTCATGTAGTCCCTCTTTCTCTGGTGCTGTTGGTGTCTGTTCATGTAGTCCCTCTTTCTCTAGTGCTGTTGGTGTCTGTTCATGTAGTCCCTCTTTCTCTGGTGCTGTTGGTGTCTATTCATGTAGTCCCTCTTTCTCTGGCACTGTTGGTGTCTATTCATGTAGTCCCTCTTTCTCTGGCACTGTTGGTGTCTATTCATGTAGTCCCTCTATCTCTGGTGCTGTTGGTGTCTGTTCATGTAGTCCCTCTTTCTCTGGTGCTGTTGGTGTCTGTTCATGTAGTCCCTCTTTCTCTAGTGCTGTTGGTGTCTATTCATGTAGTCCCTCTTTCTCTAGTGCTGTTGGTGTCTATTCATGTAGTCCCTCTTTCTCTACTGCTGTTGGTGTCTATTCATGTAGTCCCTCTTTCTCTGGCACTGTTGGTGTCTATTCATGTAGTCCCTCTTTCTCTAGTGCTGTTGGTGTCTATTCATGTAGTCTCTCTATCTCTGCTGCTGTTGGTGTCTGTTCATGTAGTCCCTCTTTCTCTGGTGCTGTTGGTGTCTATTCATGTAGTCCCTCTTTCTCTAGTGCTGTTGATGTCTATTCATGTAGTCCCTCTTTCTCTACTGCTGTTGGTGTCTATTCATGTAGTCCCTCTTTCTCTGGCACTGTTGGTGTCTATTCATGTAGTCCCTCTTTCTCTAGTGCTGTTGGTGTCTATTCATGTAGTCCCTCTTTCTCTGGCACTGTTGGTGTCTATTCATGTAGTCCCTCTTTCTCTGGTGCTGTTGGTGTCTATTCATGTAGTCCCTCTTTCTCTAGTGCTGTTGGTATCTATTCATGTAGTCCCTCTTTCTCTGGTGCTATTGGTGTCTATTCATGTAGTCCCTCTTTCTCTGCTGCTGTTGGTGTCTATTCATGCAGTCTCTCTTTCTCTTGTGCTGTTGGTGTCTGTTCATGTAGTCCCTCTTTCTCTAGTGCTGTTGGTGTCTATTCATGTAGTCCCTCTTTCTCTAGTGCTGTTGGTGTCTATTCATGTAGTCCCTCTTTCTCTGGCACTGTTGGTGTCTATTCATGTAGTCCCTCTTTCTCTGGTGCTGTTGGTGTCTGTTCATGTAGTCCCTCTTTCTCTAGTGCTGTTGGTGTCTATTCATGTAGTCCCTCTTTCTCTGGCACTGTTGGTGTCTGTTCATGTAGTCCCTCTTTCTCTGGCACTGTTGGTGTCTATTCATGTAGTCCCTCTTTCTCTAGTGCTGTTGGTGTCTGTTCATGTAGTCCCTCTTTCTCTGGCACTGTTGCTGTCTATTCATGTAGTCCCTCTTTCTCTGGTGCTGTTGGTGTCTGTTCATGTAGTCCCTCTTTCTCTGGTGCTGTTGGTGCTATTCATGTAGTCTCTCTTTCTCTAGTGCTGTTGGTGTCTATTCATGTAGTCTCTCTTTCTCTCGTGCAGTTGGTGTCTATTCATGTCGTCCCTCTTTCTCTAGTGCTGTTGGTGTCTATTCATGTAGTCCCTCTTTCTCTACTGCTGTTGGTGTCTATTCATGTAGTCTCTCTATCTCTGCTGCTGTTGGTGTCTATTCATGTAGTCTCTCTTTCTCTGGTGCTGTTGGTGTCTATTCATGTCGTCCCTCTTTCTCTAGTGCTGTTGGTGTCTATTCATGTAGTCCCTCTTTCTCTACTGCTGTTGGTGTCTATTCATGTAGTCTCTCTTTCTCTGGCACTGTTGGTGTCTATTCATGTAGTCCCTCTTTCTCTCGTGCTGTTGGTGTCTGTTCATGTAGTCCCTCTTTCTCTGGCACTGTTGGTGTCTGTTCATGTAGTCCCTCTTTCTCTGGCACTGTTGGTGTCTGTTCATGTAGTCCCTCTTTCTCTGGTGCTGTTGGTGTCTGTTCATGTAGTCCCTCTTTCTCTGGTGCTGTTGGTGTCTATTCATGTAGTCCCTCTTTCTCTACTGCTGTTGGTGTCTATTCATGTAGTCTCTCTTTCTCTACTGCTGTTGGTGTCTATTCATGTAGTCCCTCTTTCTCTCGTGCTGTTGGTGTCTATTCATGTAGTCCCTCTTTCTCTGGTGCTGTTGGTGTCTATTCATGTAGTCCCTCTTTCTCTACTGCTGTTGGTGTCTATTCATGTAGTCCCTCTTTCTCTGGCACTGTTGGTGTCTGTTCATGTAGTCCCTCTTTCTCTGGTGCTGTTGGTGTCTGTTCATGTAGTCCCTCTTTCTCTGGCACTGTTGGTGTCTATTCATGTAGTCCCTCTTTCTCTACTGCTGTTGGTGTCTATTCATGTAGTCTCTCTTTCTCTACTGCTGTTGGTGTCTATTCATGTAGTCCCTCTTTCTCTCGTGCTGTTGGTGTCTGTTCATGTAGTCCCTCTTTCTCTGGCACTGTTGGTGTCTATTCATGTAGTCCCTCTTTCTCTAGTGCTGTTGGTGTCTATTCATGTCGTCCCTCTTTCTCTGGAACTGTTGGTGTCTATTCATGTAGTCCCTCTTTCTCTACTGCTGTTGGTGTCTATTCATGTAGTCTCTCTTTCTCTGGCACTGTTGGTGTCTATTCATGTAGTCCCTCTTTCTCTACTGCTGTTGGTGTCTATTCATGTAGTCTCTCTTTCTCTGGCACTGTTGGTGTCTGTTCATGTAGTCCCTCTTTCTCTGGTGCTGTTGGTGTCTATTCATGTAGTCCCTCTTTCTCTACTGCTGTTGGTGTCTATTCATGTAGTCCCTCTTTCTCTGGAACTGTTGGTGTCTATTCATGTAGTCCCTCTTTCTCTACTGCTGTTGGTGTCTATTCATGTAGTCTCTCTTTCTCTGGCACTGTTGGTGTCTATTCATGTAGTCCCTCTTTCTCTGGCACTGTTGGTGTCTATTCATGTAGTCCCTCTTTCTCTCGTACTGTTGGTGTCTATTCATGTAGTCCCTCTTTCTCTCGTGCTGTTGGTGTCTATTCATGTAGTCCCTCTTTCTCTAGTGCTGTTGGTGTCTATTCATGTAGTCCCTCTTTCTCTACTGCTGTTGGTGTCTATTCATGTAGTCCCTCTTTCTCTGGCACTGTTGGTGTCTATTCATGTAGTCCCTCTTTCTCTAGTGCTGTTGGTGTCTATTCATGTAGTCTCTCTATCTCTGCTGCTGTTGGTGTCTGTTCATGTAGTCCCTCTTTCTCTGGTGCTGTTGGTGTCTATTCATGTAGTCCCTCTTTCTCTACTGCTGTTGGTGTCTATTCATGTAGTCCCTCTTTCTCTGGCACTGTTGGTGTCGATTCATGTAGTCCCTCTTTCTCTAGTGCTGTTGGTGTCTATTCATGTAGTCCCTCTTTCTCTGGCACTGTTGGTGTCTATTCATGTAGTCCCTCTTTCTCTAGTGCTGTTGGTGTCTATTCATGTAGTCCCTCTTTCTCTGGCACTGTTGGTGTCTATTCATGTAGTCCCTCTTTCTCTAGTGCTGTTGGTATCTATTCATGTAGTCCCTCTTTCTCTGGTGCTATTGGTGTCTATTCATGTAGTCCCTCTTTCTCTGCTGCTGTTGGTGTCTATTCATGTAGTCTCTCTATCTCTGGCACTGTTGGTGTCTGTTCATGTAGTCCCTCTTTCTCTGGCACTGTTGGTGTCTGTTCATGTAGTCCCTCTTTCTCTGGTGCTGTTGGTGTCTGTTCATGTAGTCCCTCTTTCTCTGGCACTGTTGGTGTCTATTCATGTAGTCCCTCTTTCTCTGGCACTGTTGGTGTCTATTCATGTAGTCCCTCTTTCTCTCGTGCAGTTGGTGTCTATTCATGTAGTCCCTCTTTCTCTGGAACTGTTGGTGTCTATTCATGCAGTCCCTCTTTCTCGACTGCTGTTGGTGTCTATTCATGTAGTCTCTCTTTCTCTGGCACTGTTGGTGTCTATTCATGTAGTCCCTCTTTCTCTGGCACTGTTGGTGTCTATTCATGTAGTCCCTCTTTCTCTCGTGCAGTTGGTGTCTATTCATGTAGTCCCTCTTTCTCTCGTGCTGTTGGTGTCTGTTCATGTAGTCCCTCTTTCTCGACTGCTGTTGGTGTCTATTCATGTAGTCCCTCTTTCTCTGGCACTGTTGGTGTCTATTCATGTAGTCCCTCTTTCTCTGGCACTGTTGGTGTCTATTCATGTAGTCCCTCTTTCTCTCGTGCAGTTGGTGTCTATTCATGTAGTCCCTCTTTCTCTCGTGCAGTTGGTGTCTATTCATGTAGTCCCTCTTTCTCTGGAACTGTTGGTGTCTATTCATGCAGTCCCTCTTTCTCGACTGCTGTTGGTGTCTATTCATGTAGTCTCTCTTTCTCTGGCACTGTTGGTGTCTATTCATGTAGTCCCTCTTTCTCTGGCACTGTTGGTGTCTATTCATGTAGTCCCTCTTTCTCTCGTGCAGTTGGTGTCTATTCATGTAGTCCCTCTTTCTCTCGTGCTGTTGGTGTCTGTTCATGTAGTCCCTCTTTCTCTCGTGCTGTTGGTGTCTATTCATGTAGTCCCTCTTTCTCTGGCACTGTTGGTGTCTATTCATGTAGTCCCTCTTTCTCTGGCACTGTTGGTGTCTGTTCATGTAGTCCCTCTTTCTCTGGCACTGTTGGTGTCTGTTCATGTAGTCCCTCTTTCTCTGGCACTGTTGGTGTCTATTCATGTAGTCCCTCTTTCTCTGGCACTGTTGGTGTCTGTTCATGTAGTCCCTCTTTCTCTGGTGCTGTTGGTGTCTATTCATGTAGTCCCTCTTTCTCTGGCACTGTTGGTGTCTATTCATGTAGTCCCTCTTTCTCTGGCACTGTTGGTGTCTGTTCATGTAGTCCCTCTTTCTCTGGTGCTGTTGGTGTCTATTCATGTAGTCCCTCTTTCTCTAGTGCTGTTGGTGTCTATTCATGTAGTCCCTCTTTCTCTAGTGCTGTTGGTGTCTATTCATGTAGTCCCTCTTTCTCTGGCACTGTTGGTGTCTATTCATGTAGTCCCTCTTTCTCTAGTGCTGTTGGTGTCTATTCATGTAGTCCCTCTTTCTCTGGCACTGTTGGTGTCTATTCATGTAGTCCCTCTTTCTCTAGTGCTGTTGGTGTCTATTCATGTAGTCCCTCTTTCTCTGGCGCTGTTGGTGTCTATTCATGTAGTCCCTCTTTCTCTAGTGCTGTTGGTGTCTATTCATGTAGTCCCTCTTTCTCTGGCACTGTTGGTGTCTATTCATGTAGTCCCTCTTTCTCTGGCGCTGTTGGTGTCTGTTCATGTAGTCCCTCTTTCTCTGGCGCTGTTGGTGTCTGTTCATGTAGTCCCTCTTTCTCTGGCACTGTTGGTGTCTATTCATGTAGTCCCTCTTTCTCTGGTGCTGTTGGTGTCTATTCATGTAGTCCCTCTTTCTCTAGTGCTGTTGGTTTCTATTCATGTAGTCCCTCTATCTCTGGTGCTGTTGGTGTCTATTCATGTAGTCCCTCTTTCTCTGGCACTGTTGGTGTCTGTTCATGTAGTCTCTCTTTCTCTGGCACTGTTGGTGTCTATTCATGTAGTCCCTCTTTCTCTAGTGCTGTTGGTGTCTATTCATGTAGTCTCTCTATCTCTGCTGCTGTTGGTGTCTGTTCATGTAGTCCCTCTTTCTCTGGTGCTGTTGGTGTCTATTCATGTAGTCCCTCTTTCTCTACTGCTGTTGGTGTCTATTCATGTAGTCCCTCTTTCTCTGGCACTGTTGGTGTCGATTCATGTAGTCCCTCTTTCTCTAGTGCTGTTGGTGTCTATTCATGTAGTCCCTCTTTCTCTAGTGCTGTTGGTGTCTATTCATGTAGTCCCTCTTTCTCTGGCACTGTTGGTGTCTATTCATGTAGTCCCTCTTTCTCTGGTGCTGTTGGTGTCTATTCATGTAGTCCCTCTTTCTCTAGTGCTGTTGGTATCTATTCATGTAGTCCCTCTTTCTCTGGTGCTATTGGTGTCTATTCATGTAGTCCCTCTTTCTCTGCTGCTGTTGGTGTCTATTCATGTAGTCTCTCTATCTCTGGCACTGTTGGTGTCTGTTCATGTAGTCCCTCTTTCTCTGGCACTGTTGGTGTCTGTTCATGTAGTCCCTCTTTCTCTGGTGCTGTTGGTGTCTATTCATGTAGTCCCTCTTTCTCTGGCACTGTTGGTGTCTATTCATGTAGTCCCTCTTTCTCTCGTGCAGTTGGTGTCTATTCATGTAGTCCCTCTTTCTCTGGAACTGTTGGTGTCTATTCATGCAGTCCCTCTTTCTCGACTGCTGTTGGTGTCTATTCATGTAGTCTCTCTTTCTCTGGCACTGTTGGTGTCTGTTCATGTAGTCCCTCTTTCTCTCGTGCAGTTGGTGTCTATTCATGTAGTCCCTCTTTCTCTCGTGCTGTTGGTGTCTGTTCATGTAGTCCCTCTTTCTCGACTGCTGTTGGTGTCTATTCATGTAGTCCCTCTTTCTCTCGTGCTGTTGGTGTCTATTCATGTAGTCCCTCTTTCTCTGGCACTGTTGGTGTCTGTTCATGTAGTCCCTCTTTCTCTGGCACTGTTGGTGTCTATTCATGTAGTCCCTCTTTCTCTGGCACTGTTGGTGTCTGTTCATGTAGTCCCTCTTTCTCTGGTGCTGTTGGTGTCTATTCATGTAGTCCCTCTTTCTCTGGCACTGTTGGTGTCTATTCATGTAGTCCCTCTTTCTCTAGTGCTGTTGGTGTCTGTTCATGTAGTCCCTCTTTCTCTGGCACTGTTGGTGTCTATTCATGTAGTCCCTCTTTCTCTGGTGCTATTGGTGTCTATTCATGTAGTCCCTCTTTCTCTGCTGCTGTTGGTGTCTATTCATGTAGTCTCTCTTTCTCTTGTGCTGTTGGTGTCTGTTCATGTAGTCCCTCTTTCTCTGGCACTGTTGGTGTCTATTCATGTAGTCCCTCTTTCTCTAGTGCTGTTGGTGTCTATTCATGTAGTCTCTCTATCTCTGGCACTGTTGGTGTCTATTCATGTAGTCCCTCTTTCTCTGGCACTGTTGGTGTCTGTTCATGTAGTCCCTCTTTCTCTGGCACTGTTGGTGTCTATTCATGTAGTCCCTCTTTCTCTGGTGCTGTTGGTGTCTGTTCATGTAGTCCCTCTTTCTCTGGTGCTGTTGGTGTCTATTAATGTAGTCCCTCTTTCTCTGGTGCTGTTGGTGTCTATTCATGTAGTCCCTCTTTCTCTAGTGCTGTTGGTGTCTATTCATGTAGTCCCTCTTTCTCTAGTGCTGTTGGTGTCTATTCATGTAGTCCCTCTTTCTCTGGCACTGTTGGTGTCTATTCATGTAGTCCCTCTTTCTCTAGTGCTGTTGGTGTCTATTCATGTAGTCCCTCTTTCTCTGGCACTGTTGGTGTCTATTCATGTAGTCCCTCTTTCTCTAGTGCTGTTGGTGTCTATTCATGTAGTCCCTCTTTCTCTGGCGCTGTTGGTGTCTATTCATGTAGTCCCTCTTTCTCTAGTGCTGTTGGTGTCTATTCATGTAGTCCCTCTTTCTCTGGTGCTATTGGTGTCTATTCATGTAGTCCCTCTTTCTCTTGTGCTGTTGGTGTCTGTTCATGTAGTCCCTCTTTCTCTGGCACTGTTGGTGTCTATTCATGTAGTCCCTCTTTCTCTGGTGCTATTGGTGTCTGTTCATGTAGTCCCTCTTTCTCTGCTGCTGTTGGTGTCTATTCATGTAGTCTCTCTTTCTCTTGTGCTGTTGGTGTCTGTTCATGTAGTCCCTCTTTCTCTGGCACTGTTGGTGTCTATTCATGTAGTCCCTCTTTCTCTAGTGCTGTTGGTGTCTATTCATGTAGTCTCTCTATCTCTGGCACTGTTGGTGTCTATTCATGTAGTCCCTCTTTCTCTGGCACTGTTGGTGTCTGTTCATGTAGTCCCTCTTTCTCTGGCACTGTTGGTGTCTGTTCATGTAGTCCCTCTTTCTCTGGTGCTGTTGGTGTCTGTTCATGTAGTCCCTCTTTCTCTGGTGCTGTTGGTGTCTATTAATGTAGTCCCTCTTTCTCTACTGCTGTTGGTGTCTATTCATGTAGTTTATCTTTCTCTACTGCTGTTGGTGTCTATTCATGTAGTCCCTCTTTCTCTCGTGCTGTTGGTGTCTATTCATGTAGTCCCTCTTTCTCTCGTGCTGTTGGTGTCTATTCATGTAGTCCCTCTTTCTCTACTGCTGTTGGTGTCTATTCATGTAGTCTCTCTTTCTCTGGCACTGTTGGTGTCTATTCATGTAGTCCCTCTTTCTCTGGCACTGTTGGTGTCTATTCATGTAGTCCCTCTTTCTCTCGTGCTGTTGGTGTCTATTCATGTAGTCCCTCTTTCTCTAGTGCTGTTGGTGTCTATTCAGGTAGTCCCTCTTTCTCTGGCACTGTTGGTGTCTGTTCATGTAGTCCCTCTTTCTCTGGCACTGTTGGTGTCTATTCATGTAGTCCCTCTTTCTCTGGCACTGTTGGTGTCTGTTCATGTAGTCCCTCTTTCTCTAGTGCTGTTGGTGTCTATTCATGTAGTCCCTCTTTCTCTGCTGCTGTTGGTGTCTATTCATGTAGTCCCTCTTTCTCCAGTGCTGTTGGTGTCTGTTCATGCAGTCCCTCTATCTCTGGCACTGTTGGTGTCTATTCCTGTAGTCCCTCTTTCTCTGGTGCTGTTGGTGTCTATTCATGTAGTCCCTCTTTCTCTGGCACTGTTGGTGTCTATTCATGTAGTCCCTCTTTCTCTGGCACTGTTGGTGTCTATTCATGTAGTCCCTCTTTCTCTAGTGCTGTTGGTGTCTGTTCATGTAGTCCCTCTATCTCTGGTGCTGTTGGTGTCTGTTCATGTAGTCCCTCTTTCTCTGGCACTGTTGGTGTCTATTCATGCAGTCCCTCTTTCTCTAGTGCTGTTGGTGTCTATTCATGTAGTCTCTCTTTCTCTGGCACTGTTGGTGTCTGTTCATGTAGTCCCTCTATCTCTGGTGCTGTTGGTGTCTGTTCATGTAGTCCCTCTTTCTCTGGCACTGTTGGTGTCTATTCATGTAGTCCCTCTTTCTCTAGTGCTGTTGGTGTCTATTCATGTAGTCCCTCTTTCTCTGGTGCTGTTGGTGTCTATTCATGTAGTCCCTCTTTCTCTGGTGCTGTTGGTGTCTGTTCATGTACTCCCTCTTTCTGTGGTGCTGTTGGTGTCTATTCATGTAGTCCCTCTTTCTCTGCTGCTGTTGGTGTCTATTCATGTAGTCCCTCTTTCTCCAGTGCTGTTGGTGTCTGTTCATGTAGTCCCTCTATCTCTGGCACTGTTGGTGTCTATTCATGTAGTCCCTCTTTCTCTGGCACTGTTGGTGTCTATTCATGTAGTCCCTCTTTCTCTAGTGCTGTTGGTGTCTGTTCATGTAGTCCCTCTTTCTCTAGTGCTGTTGGTGTCTATTCATGTAGTCCCTCTTTCTCTGGTGCTGTTGGTGTCTATTCATGTAGTCCCTCTTTCTCTAGTGCTGTTGGTGTCTATTCATGTAGTCCCTCTTTCTCTGGCACTGTTGGTGTCTATTCATGTAGTCCCTCTTTCTCTGGCACTGTTGGTGTCTATTCATGTAGTCCCTCTTTCTCTAGTGCTGTTGGTGTCTATTCATGTAGTCCCTCTTTCTCTGGCACTGTTGGTGTCTATTCATGTAGTCCCTCTTTCTCTGGCACTGTTGGTGTCTATTCATGTAGTCCCTCTTTCTCTTGTGCTGTTGGTGTCTATTCATGTCGTCCCTCTTTCTCTGGCACTGTTGGTGTCTATTCATGTAGTCCCTCTTTCTCTGGCACTGTTGGTGTCTATTCATGTAGTCCCTCTTTCTCTGGCACTGTTGGTGTCTATTCATGTAGTCCCTCTTTCTCTAGTGCTGTTGGTGTCTATTCATGTAGTCCCTCTTTCTCTGGCGCTGTTGGTGTCTATTCATGTAGTCCCTCTTTCTCTAGCTGCTGTTGGTGTCTATTCATGTAGTCCCTCTTTCTCTGGCACTGTTGGTGTCTATTCATGTAGTCCCTCTTTCTCCACTGCTGTTGGTGTCTATTCATGTAGTCCCTCTTTCTCTGGCACTGTTGGTGTCTATTCATGTAGTCCCTCTTTCTCTAGTGCTGTTGGTGTCTATTCATGTAGTCCCTCTTTCTCTGGCACTGTTGGTGTCTATTCATGTAGTCCCTCTTTCTCTGGTGCTGTTGGTGTCTATTCATGTAGTCCCTCTTTCTCTAGTGCTGTTGGTATCTATTCATGTAGTCCCTCTTTCTCTGTGCTATTGGTGTCTATTCATGTAGTCCCTCTTTCTCTTGTGCTGTTGGTGTCTATTCATGTAGTCCCTCTTTCTCTGGTGCTGTTGGTGTCTATTCATGTAGTCCCTCTTTCTCTTGTGCTGTTGGTGTCTGTTCATGTAGTCCCTCTTTCTCTGGCACTGTTGGTGTCTATTCATGTAGTCCCTCTTTCTCTAGTGCTGTTGGTGTCTATTCATGTAGTCCCTCTTTCTCTGGCACTGTTGGTGTCTGTTCATGTAGTCCCTCTTTCTCTGGCACTGTTGGTGTCTATTCATGTAGTCCCTCTTTCTCTAGTGCTGTTGGTGTCTATTCATGTAGTCCCTCTTTCTCTGGCACTGTTGGTGTCTATTCATGTAGTCCCTCTTTCTCTGGCACTGTTGGTGTCTGTTCATGTAGTCCCTCTTTCTCTGGCACTGTTGGTGTCTATTCATGTAGTCCCTCTTTCTCTAGTGCTGTTGGTGTCTATTCATGTAGTCCCTCTTTCTCTGCAGCTGTTGGTGTCTGTTCATGTAGTCCCTCTTTCTCTGGTGCTGTTGGTGTCTGTTCATGTAGTCCCTCTTTCTCTGTGCTGTTGGTGTCTATTCATGTAGTCCCTCTTTCTCTACTGCTGTTGGTGTCTATTCATGTAGTCCCTCTTTCTCTGGCACTGTTGGTGTCTGTTCATGTAGTCCCTCTTTCTCTGGTGCTGTTGGTGTCTATTCATGTAGTCCCTCTTTCTCTACTGCTGTTGGTGTCTATTCATGTAGTCCCTCTTTCTCTCGTACTGTTGGTGTCTATTCATGTAGTCCCTCTTTCTCTCGTGCTGTTGGTGTCTATTCATGTAGTCCCTCTTTCTCTGGCACTGTTGGTGTCTATTCATGTAGTCCCTCTTTCTCTGGCACTGTTGGTGTCTGTTCATGTAGTCCCTCTTTCTCTAGTGCTGTTGGTGTCTATTCATGTAGTCCCTCTTTCTCTGGCACTGTTGGTGTCTATTCATGTAGTCCCTCTTTCTCTGGCACTGTTGGTGTCTATTCATGTAGTCCCTCTTTCTCTTGTGCTGTTGGTGTCTGTTCATGTAGTCCCTCTTTCTCTGGCACTGTTGGTGTCTATTCATGTAGTCCCTCTTTCTCTGGCACTGTTGGTGTCTATTCATGTAGTCCCTCTTTCTCTGGCACTGTTGGTGTCTATTCATGTAGTCCTCTTTCTCTGGCAGCTGTTGGTGTCTATTCATGTAGTCCCTCTTTCTCTGGTGCTGTTGGTGTCTATTCATGTAGTCCCTCTTTCTCTGGCTGCTGTTGGTGTCTATTCATGTAGTCCCTCTTTCTCTGGCACTGTTGGTGTCTATTCATGTAGTCCCTCTTTCTCTGGCACTGTTGGTGTCTATTCATGTAGTCCCTCTTTCTCTGGCACTGTTGGTGTCTATTCATGTAGTCCCTCTTTCTCTGGCACTGTTGGTGTCTATTCATGTAGTCCCTCTTTCTCTGGCACTGTTGGTGTCTATTCATGTAGTCCCTCTTTCTCTAGTGCTGTTGGTGTCTATTCATGTAGTCTCTCTTTCTCTGGCACTGTTGGTGTCTGTTCATGTAGTCCCTCTTTCTCTGGTGCTGTTGGTGTCTATTCATGTAGTCCCTCTTTCTCTGCTGCTGTTGGTGTCTATTCATGTAGTCTCTCTTTCTCTACTGCTGTTGGTGTCTATTCATGTAGTCCCTCTTTCTCTCGTGCTGTTGGTGTCTATTCATGTAGTCCCTCTTTCTCTACTGCTGTTGGTGTCTATTCATGTAGTCCCTCTTTCTCTGGAACTGTTGGTGTCTATTCATGTAGTCCCTCTTTCTCTACTGCTGTTGGTGTCTATTCATGTAGTCTCTCTTTCTCTGGCACTGTTGGTGTCTATTCATGTAGTCCCTCTTTCTCTGGCACTGTTGGTGTCTATTCATGAAGTCCCTCTTTCTCTCGTGCTGTTGGTGTCTATTCATGTAGTCCCTCTTTCTCTAGTGCTGTTGGTGTCTATTCATGTAGTCCCTCTTTCTCTGGCACTGTTGGTGTCTGTTCATGTAGTCCCTCTTTCTCTGGCACTGTTGGTGTCTATTCATGTAGTCCCTCTTTCTCTGGCACTGTTGGTGTCTATTCATGTAGTCCCTCTTTCTCTAGTGCTGTTGGTGTCTATTCATGTAGTCCCTCTTTCTCTAGTGCTGTTGGTGTCTATTCATGTAGTCCCTCTTTCTCTGGCGCTGTTGGTGTCTATTCATGTAGTCCCTCTTTCTCTAGTGCTGTTGGTGTCTGTTCATGTAGTCCCTCTTTCTCTGGCACTGTTGGTGTCTATTCATGTAGTCCCTCTTTCTCTGGCACTGTTGGTGTCTATTCATGTAGTCCCTCTTTCTCTAGTGCTGTTGGTGTCTGTTCATGTAGTCCCTCTATCTCTGGTGCCGTTGGTGTCTGTTCATGTAGTCCCTCTTTCTCTGGCACTGTTGGTGTCTATTCATGTAGTCCCTCTTTCTCTAGTGCTGTTGGTGTCTGTTCATGTAGTCCCTCTTTCTCTGGCACTGTTGGTGTCTGTTCATGTAGTCCCTCTATCTCTGGTGCTGTTGGTGTCTGTTCATGTAGTCCCTCTTTCTCTGGCACTGTTGGTGTCTATTCATGTAGTCCCTCTTTCTCTAGTGCTGTTGGTGTCTATTCATGTAGTCCCTCTTTCTCTGGTGCTGTTGGTGTCTATTCATGTAGTCCCTCTTTCTCTGGTGCTGTTGGTGTCTATTCATGTAGTCCCTCTTTCTCTGGTGCTGTTGGTGTCTATTCATGTAGTCCCTCTTTCTCTGGTGCTGTTGGTGTCTATTCATGTAGTCCCTCTTTCTCCAGTGCTGTTGGTGTCTGTTCATGCAGTCCCTCTATCTCTGGCACTGTTGGTGTCTATTCCTGTAGTCCCTCTTTCTCTGGTGCTGTTGGTGTCTATTCATGTAGTCCCTCTTTCTCTGGCACTGTTGGTGTCTATTCATGTAGTCCCTCTTTCTCTAGTGCTGTTGGTGTCTGTTCATGTAGTCCCTCTTTCTCTGGCACTGTTGGTGTCTATTCATGTAGTCCCTCTTTCTCTCGTGCTGTTGGTGTCTATTCATGTAGTCCCTCTTTCTCTAGTGCTGTTGGTGTCTATTCATGTAGTCCCTCTTTCTCTGGCACTGTTGGTGTCTATTCATGTAGTCCCTCTTTCTCTGGCACTGTTGGTGTCTATTCATGTAGTCCCTCTTTCTCTAGTGCTGTTGGTGTCTATTCATGTAGTCCCTCTTTCTCTGGCACTGTTGGTGTCTATTCATGTAGTCCCTCTTTCTCTGGCACTGTTGGTGTCTATTCATGTAGTCCCTCTTTCTCTGTGCTGTTGGTGTCTATTCATGTAGTCCCTCTTTCTCTGGCGCTGTTGGTGTCTATTCATGTAGTCCCTCTTTCTCTCGTGCTGTTGGTGTCTATTCATGTAGTCCCTCTTTCTCTGGCACTGTTGGTGTCTATTCATGTAGTCCCCTCGGCTGTGGTGTCTATCAGTAGTCCCTCTTTCTGGCTGTGTCTATTCATGTAGTCCCTCTTTCTCTGGCACTGTTGGTGTCTATTCATGTAGTCCCTCTTTCTCCACTGCTGTTGGTGTCTATTCATGTAGTCCCTCTTTCTCTGGCACTGTTGGTGTCTATTCATGTAGTCCCTCTTTCTCCACTGCTGTTGGTGTCTATTCATGTAGTCCCTCTTTCTCTGGCACTGTTGGTGTCTATTCATGTAGTCCCTCTTTCTCTAGTGCTGTTGGTGTCTATTCATGTAGTCCCTCTTTCTCTGGCACTGTTGGTGTCTATTCATGTAGTCCCTCTTTCTCTGGCACTGTTGGTGTCTATTCATGTAGTCCCTCTTTCTCTGGTGCTGTTGGTGTCTATTCATGTAGTCCCTCTTTCTCTGGTGCTGTTGGTGTCTATTCATGTAGTCCCTCTTTCTCTGGTGCTGTTGGTGTCTATTCATGTAGTCCCTCTTTCTCTGGCACTGTTGGTGTCTATTCATGTAGTCCCTCTTTCTCTAGTGCTGTTGGTGTCTATTCATGTAGTCCCTCTTTCTCTGGTGCTTTGGTGTCTATTCATGTAGTCCCTCTTTCTCTGTGCTGTTGGTGTCTATTCATGTAGTCCCTCTTTCTCTAGTCCTGTTGGTGTCTATTCATGTAGTCCCTCTTTCTCTGGCACTGTTGGTGTCTATTCATGTAGTCCCTCTTTCTCTGGCACTGTTGGTGTCTATTCATGTAGTCCCTCTTTCTCTAGTCCTGTTGGTGTCTATTCATGTAGTCCCTCTTTCTCTGGCACTGTTGGTGTCTATTCATGTAGTCCCTCTTTCTCTGGCACTGTTGGTGTCTATTCATGTAGTCCCTCTTTCTCTAGTCCTGTTGGTGTCTATTCATGTAGTCCCTCTTTCTCTAGTGCTGTTGGTGTCTGTTCATGTAGTCCCTCTTTCTCTGGTGCTGTTGGTGTCTATTCATGTAGTCCCTCTTTCTCTGGCACTGTTGGTGTCTATTCATGTAGTCCCTCTTTCTCTGGCACTGTTGGTGTCTATTCATGTAGTCCCTCTTTCTCTAGTGCTGTTGGTGTCTATTCATGTAGTCTCTCTTTCTCTGGCACTGTTGGTGTCTGTTCATGTAGTCCCTCTTTCTCTGTGCTGTTGGTGTCTGTTCATGTAGTCCCTCTTTCTCTGGCACTGTTGGTGTCTATTCATGTAGTCCCTCTTTCTCTAGTGCTGTTGGTGTCTATTCATGTAGTCCCTCTTTCTCTGGTGCTGTTGGTGTCTATTCATGTAGTCCCTCTTTCTCTGGTGCTGTTGGTGTCTATTCATGTAGTCCCTCTTTCTCTGCTGCTGTTGGTGTCTATTCATGTAGTCCCTCTTTCTCAGTGCTGTTGGTGTCTGTTCATGTAGTCCCTCTTTCTCTGGCACTGTTGGTGTCTATTCATGTAGTCCCTCTTTCTCTGGTGCTGTTGGTGTCTATTCATGTAGTCCCTCTTTCTCTGGCACTGTTGGTGTCTATTCATGTAGTCCCTCTTTCTCTAGTGCTGTTGGTGTCTGTTCATGTAGTCCCTCTTTCTCTGGCACTGTTGGTGTCTATTCATGTAGTCCCTCTTTCTCTAGTGCTGTTGGTGTCTATTCATGTAGTCCCTCTTTCTCTGGCACTGTTGGTGTCTATTCATGTAGTCCCTCTTTCTCTAGTGCTGTTGGTGTCTATTCATGTAGTCCCTCTTTCTCTAGTGCTGTTGGTGTCTATTCATGTAGTCCCTCTTTCTCTGGCACTGTTGGTGTCTATTCATGTAGTCCCTCTTTCTCTGGCACTGTTGGTGTCTATTCATGTAGTCCCTCTTTCTCTTGTGCTGTTGGTGTCTATTCATGTAGTCCCTCTTTCTCTGGCACTGTTGGTGTCTATTCATGTAGTCCCTCTTTCTCTGGCACTGTTGGTGTCTATTCATGTAGTCCCTCTTTCTCTGGCACTGTTGGTGTCTATTCATGTAGTCCCTCTTTCTCTGTGCTGTTGGTGTCTATTCATGTAGTCCCTCTTTCTCTGGCGCTGTTGGTGTCTATTCATGTAGTCCCTCTTTCTCTAGTGCTGTTGGTGTCTGTTCATGTAGTCCCTCTTTCTCTGGCACTGTTGGTGTCTATTCATGTAGTCCCTCTTTCTCTGGTGCTGTTGGTGTCTATTCATGTAGTCCCTCTTTCTCTAGTGCTGTTGGTATCTATTCATGTAGTCCCTCTTTCTCTGGTGCTATTGGTGTCTATTCATGTAGTCCCTCTTTCTCTGCTGCTGTTGGTGTCTATTCATGTAGTCTCTCTTTCTCTTGTGCTGTTGGTGTCTGTTCATGTAGTCCCTCTTTCTCTGGCACTGTTGGTGTCTGTTCATGTAGTCCCTCTTTCTCTGGCACTGTTGGTGTCTATTCATGTAGTCCCTCTTTCTCTAGTGCTGTTGGTGTCTATTCATGTAGTCTCTCTATCTCTGGCACTGTTGGTGTCTATTCATGTAGTCCCTCTTTCTCTGGCACTGTTGGTGTCTATTCCTGTAGTCCCTCTTTCTCTGGTGCTGTTGGTGTCTATTCATGTAGGCCCTCTTTCTCTGGTGCTGTTGGTGTCTATTCATGTAGTCCCTCTTTCTCTGGCACTGTTGGTGTCTATTCATGTAGTCCCTCTTTCTCTAGTGCTGTTGGTGTCTATTCATGTAGTCCCTCTTTCTCTAGTGCTGTTGGTGTCTATTCATGTAGTCCCTCTTTCTCTGGCACTGTTGGTGTCTATTCATGTAGTCCCTCTTTCTCTAGTGCTGTTGGTGTCTATTCATGTAGTCCCTCTTTCTCTGGCACTGTTGGTGTCTATTCATGTAGTCCCTCTTTCTCTGGCACTGTTGGTGTCTATTCATGTAGTCCCTCTTTCTCTGGCACTGTTGGTGTCTATTCATGTAGTCCCTCTTTCTCTGGCACTGTTGGTGTCTATTCATGTAGTCCCTCTTTCTCTGGCACTGTTGGTGTCTATTCATGTAGTCCCTCTTTCTCTGGCACTGTTGGTGTCTATTCATGTAGTCCCTCTTTCTCTGGCACTGTTGGTGTCTGTTCATGTAGTCCCTCTTTCTCTGGTGCTGTTGGTGTCTATTCATGTAGTCCCTCTTTCTCTAGTGCTGTTGGTGTCTATTCATGTAGTCCCTCTTTCTCTAGTGCTGTTGGTGTCTATTCATGTAGTCCCTCTTTCTCTGGCACT
This sequence comes from Squalus acanthias, assembly GCA_030390025.1. Classification (NCBI taxonomy): domain Eukaryota; kingdom Metazoa; phylum Chordata; class Chondrichthyes; order Squaliformes; family Squalidae; genus Squalus; species Squalus acanthias. Next base: position 2,020,809 of record JASTWF010000055.1, read on the forward strand.
GTTGGTGTCTGTTCATGTAGTCCCTCTTTCTCTGGCACTGTTGGTGTCTATTCATGTAGTCCCTCTTTCTCTGGTGCTGTTGGTGTCTATTCATGTAGTCCCTCTTTCTCTAGTGCTGTTGGTGTCTATTCATGTAGTCCCTCTTTCTCTAGTGCTGTTGGTGTCTATTCATGTAGTCCCTCTTTCTCTAGTGCTGTTGGTGTCTATTCATGTAGTCCCTCTTTCTCTGGCACTGTTGGTGTCTATTCATGTAGTCCCTCTTTCTCTAGTGCTGTTGGTGTCTATTCATGTAGTCCCTCTTTCTCTGGCACTGTTGGTGTCTATTCATGTAGTCCCTCTTTCTCTAGTGCTGTTGGTGTCTATTCATGTAGTCCCTCTTTCTCTGGCACTGTTGGTGTCTATTCATGTAGTCCCTCTTTCTCTGGCACTGTTGGTGTCTATTCATGTAGTCCCTCTTTCTCTAGTGCTGTTGGTGTCTGTTCATGTAGTCCCTCTTTCTCTACTGCTGTTGGTGTCTGTTCATGTAGTCCCTCTTTCTCTAGTGCTGTTGGTGTCTATTCATGTAGTCCCTCTTTCTCTGGTGCTGTTGGTGTCTATTCATGTAGTCCCTCTTTCTCTGGTGCTGTTGGTGTCTATTCATGTAGTCCCTCTTTCTCTAGTGCTGTTGGTGTCTATTCATGTAGTCCCTCTTTCTCTGGTGCTGTTGGTGTCTATTCATGTAGTCCCTCTTTCTCTGGTGCTGTTGGTGTCTATTCATGTAGTCCCTCTTTCTCTAGTGCTGTTGGTGTCTATTCATGTAGTCCCTCTTTCTCTAGTGCTGTTGGTGTCTATTCATGTAGTCCCTCTTTCTCTAGTGCTGTTGGTGTCTATTCATGTAGTCCCTCTTTCTCTGGTGCTGTTGGTGTCTATTCATGTAGTCCCTCTTTCTCTAGTGCTGTTGGTGTCTATTCATGTAGTCCCTCTTTCTCTGGTGCTGTTGGTGTCTATTCATGTAGTCCCTCTTTCTCCAGTGCTGTTGGTGTCTGTTCATGTAGTCCCTCTTTCTCTGGCACTGTTGGTGTCTATTCATGTAGTCCCTCTTTCTCTGGTGCTGTTGGTGTCTATTCATGTAGTCCCTCTTTCTCTGGCACTGTTGGTGTCTATTCATGTAGTCCCTCTTTCTCTAGTGCTGTTGGTGTCTATTCATGTAGTCCCTCTTTCTCTAGTGCTGTTGGTGTCTATTCATGTAGTCCCTCTTTCTGGCTGGTATCATGTAGTCCCTCTTTCTCTGGCACTGTTGGTGTCTATTCATGTAGTCCCTCTTTCTCTAGTGCTGTTGGTGTCTATTCATGTAGTCCCTCTTTCTCTGTGCCTGTTGGTGTCTGTTCATGTAGTCCCTCTTTCTCTGGCACTGTTGGTGTCTATTCATGTAGTCCCTCTTTCTCTAGTGCTGTTGGTGTCTATTCATGTAGTCCCTCTTTCTCTAGTGCTGTTGGTGTCTATTCATGTAGTCCCTCTTTCTCTAGTGCTGTTGGTGTCTATTCATGTAGTCCCTCTTTCTCTGGCACTGTTGGTGTCTATTCATGTAGTCCCTCTTTCTCTAGTGCTGTTGGTGTCTATTCATGTAGTCCCTCTTTCTCTGGCACTGTTGGTGTCTATTCATGTAGTCCCTCTTTCTCTGGCACTGTTGGTGTCTATTCATGTAGTCCCTCTTTCTCTGGCACTGTTGGTGTCTATTCATGTAGTCCCTCTTTCTCTGGCCTGTTGGTGTCTATTCATGTAGTCCCTCTTTCTCTGGCACTGTTGGTGTCTATTCATGTAGTCCCTCTTTCTCTGGCTGTTGGTGTCTATTCATGTAGTCCCTCTTTCTCTAGTGCTGTTGGTGTCTATTCATGTAGTCCCTCTTTCTCTAGTGCTGTTGGTGTCTATTCATGTAGTCCCTCTTTCTCTGGCACTGTTGGTGTCTATTCATGTAGTCCCTCTTTCTCTGGCACTGTTGGTGTCTATTCATGTAGTCCCTCTTTCTCTAGTGCTGTTGGTGTCTGTTCATGTAGTCCCTCTTTCTCTAGTGCTGTTGGTGTCTAATCATGTAGTCCCTCTTTCTCTGGTGCTGTTGGTGTCTGTTCATGTAGTCCCTCTTTCTCTAGTGCTGTTGGTGTCTATTCATGTAGTCCCTCTTTCTCTCGTGCTGTTGGTGTCTATTCATGTAGTCCCTCTTTCTCTCGTGCTGTTGGTGTCTATTCATGTAGTCCCTCTTTCTCTGGCACTGTTGGTGTCTGTTCATGTCGTCCCTCTTTCTCTGGCACTGTTGGTGTCTGTTCATGTAGTCCCTCTTTCTCTGGCACTGTTGGTGTCTGTTCATGTAGTCCCTCTTTCTCTAGTGCTGTTGGTGTCTGTTCATGTAGTCCCTCTTTCTCTGGTGCTGTTGGTGTCTATTCATGTAGTCCCTCTTTCTCTAGTGCTGTTGGTGTCTATTCATGTAGTCCCTCTTTCTCTAGTGCTGTTGGTGTCTATTCATGTAGTCCCTCTTTCTCTAGTGCTGTTGGTGTCTATTCATGTAGTCCCTCTTTCTCTAGTGCTGTTGGTGTCTATTCATGTAGTCCCTCTTTCTCTGGCACTGTTGGTGTCTATTCATGTAGTCCCTCTTTCTCTGGCACTGTTGGTGTCTATTCATGTAGTCCCTCTTTCTCTAGTGCTGTTGGTGTCTGTTCATGTAGTCCCTCTTTCTCTGGCACTGTTGGTGTCTATTCATGTAGTCCCTCTTTCTCTGGCACTGTTGGTGTCTATTCATGTAGTCCCTCTTTCTCTGGCACTGTTGGTGTCTATTCATGTAGTCCCTCTTTCTCTGGCACTGTTGGTGTCTGTTCATGTAGTCCCTCTTTCTCTGGCACTGTTGGTGTCTATTCATGTAGTCCCTCTTTCTCTAGTGCTGTTGGTGTCTATTCATGTAGTCCCCCTTTCTCTGGTGCTGTTGGTGTCTATTCATGTAGTCCCTCTTTCTCTAGTGCTGTTGGTGTCTATTCATGTAGTCCCTCTTTCTCTAGTGCTGTTGGTGTCTATTCATGTAGTCCCTCTTTCTCTGGCGCTGTTGGTGTCTATTCATGTAGTCCCTCTTTCTCTAGTGCTGTTGGTGTCTATTCATGTAGTCCCTCTTTCTCTGGCACTGTTGGTGTCTATTCATGTAGTCCCTCTTTCTCTGGTGCTGTTGGTGTCTATTCATGTAGTCCCTCTTTCTCTGGCACTGTTGGTGTCTATTCATGTAGTCCCTCTTTCTCTAGTGCTTTTGGTTTCTATTCATGTAGTCCCTCTTTCTCTGGTGCTATTGGTGTCTATTCATGTAGTCTCTCTTTCTCTTGTGCTGTTGGTGTCTGTTCATGTAGTCCCTCTTTCTCTGCTGCTGTTGGTGTCTATTCATGTAGTCCCTCTTTCTCTGGTGCTGTTGGTGTCTATTCATGTAGTCCCTCTTTCTCTAGTGCTGTTGGTGTCTATTCATGTAGTCCCTCTTTCTCTGGCACTGTTGGTGTCTATTCATGTAGTCCCTCTTTCTCTGGTGCTGTTGGTGTCTATTCATGTAGTCCCTCTTTCTCTGGCACTGTTGGTGTCTATTCATGTAGTCCCTCTTTCTCTAGTGCTGTTGGTTTCTATTCATGTAGTCCCTCTTTCTCTGGTGCTATTGGTGTCTATTCATGTAGTCCCTCTTTCTCTGCTGCTGTTGGTGTCTATTCATGTAGTCTCTCTTTCTCTTGTGCTGTTGGTGTCTGTTCATGTAGTCCCTCTTTCTCTGGCACTGTTGGTGTCTGTTCATGTCGTCCCTCTTTCTCTGACACTGTTGGTGTCTATTCATGTAGTCCCTCTTTCTCTAGTGCTGTTGGTGTCTATTCATGTAGTCTCTCTATCTCTGGCACTGTTGGTGTCTGTTCATGTAGTCCCTCTTTCTCTGGCACTGTTGGTGTCTGTTCATGTAGTCCCTCTTTCTCTGGCACTGTTGGTGTCTGTTCATGTAGTCCCTCTTTCTCTAGTGCTGTTGGTGTCTGTTCATGTAGTCCCTCTTTCTCTGGTGCTGTTGGTGTCTATTCATGTAGTCCCTCTTTCTCTACTGCTGTTGGTGTCTATTCATGTAGTCTCTCTTTCTCTACTGCTGTTGGTGTCTATTCATGTAGTCCCTCTTTCTCTACTGCTGTTGGTGTCTATTCCTGTAGTCCCTCTTTCTCTACTGCTGTTGGTGTCTATTCATGTAGTCCCTCTTTCTCTCGTGCTGTTGGTGTCTATTCATGTAGTCCCTCTTTCTCTACTGCTGTTGGTGTCTATTCATGTAGTCCCTCTTTCTCTGGAACTGTTGGTGTCTATTCATGTAGTCCCTCTTTCTCTACTGCTGTTGGTGTCTATTCATGTAGTCTCTCTTTCTCTGGCACTGTTGGTGTCTATTCATGTAGTCCCTCTTTCTCTGGCACTGTTGGTGTCTATTCATGAAGTCCCTCTTTCTCTCGTGCTGTTGGTGTCTATTCATGTAGTCCCTCTTTCTCTCGTGCTGTTGGTGTCTATTCATGTAGTCCCTCTTTCTCTAGTGCTGTTGGTGTCTATTCATGTAGTCCCTCTTTCTCTGGCACTGTTGGTGTCTATTCATGTAGTCCCTCTTTCTCTGGCACTGTTGGTGTCTGTTCATGTAGTCCCTCTTTCTCTAGTGCTGTTGGTGTCTATTCATGTAGTCCCTCTTTCTCTGGCACTGTTGGTGTCTATTCATGTAGTCCCTCTTTCTCTGGCACTGTTGGTGTCTGTTCATGTAGTCCCTCTTTCTCTGGCACTGTTGGTGTCTATTCATGTAGTCCCTCTTTCTCTGGCACTGTTGGTGTCTGTTCATGTAGTCCCTCTTTCTCTAGTGCTGTTGGTGTCTATTCATGTAGTCCCTCTTTCTCTAGTGCTGTTGGTGTCTATTCATGTAGTCCCTCTTTCTCTGGCGCTGTTGGTGTCTATTCATGTAGTCCCTCTTTCTCTAGTGCTGTTGGTGTCTATTCATGTAGTCCCTCTTTCTCTCGTGCTGTTGGTGTCTGTTCATGTCGTCCCTCTTTCTCTGGCACTGTTGGTGTCTATTCATGTAGTCCCTCTTTCTCTGGCACTGTTGGTGTCTATTCATGTAGTCCCTCTTTCTCTAGTGCTGTTGGTGTCTATTCATGTAGTCCCTCTTTCTCTAGTGCTGTTGGTGTCTATTCATGTAGTCCCTCTTTCTCTGGCGCTGTTGGTGTCTATTCATGTAGTCCCTCTTTCTCTAGTGCTGTTGGTGTCTGTTCATGTCGTCCCTCTTTCTCTGGCACTGTTGGTGTCTATTCATGTAGTCCCTCTTTCTCTGGCACTGTTGGTGTCTATTCATGTAGTCCCTCTTTCTCTAGTCCTGTTGGTGTCTATTCATGTAGTCCCTCTTTCTCTAGTGCTGTTGGTGTCTGTTCATGTAGTCCCTCTATCTCTGGTGCCGTTGGTGTCTGTTCATGTAGTCTCTCTTTCTCTGGCACTGTTGGTGTCTGTTCATGTAGTCCCTCTATCTCTGGTGCTGTTGGTGTCTGTTCATGTAGTCTCTCTTTCTCTGGCACTGTTGGTGTCTATTCATGTAGTCCCTCTATCTCTGGTGCTGTTGGTGTCTGTTCATGTAGTCCCTCTTTCTCTAGTGCTGTTGGTGTCTATTCATGTAGTCCCTCTTTCTCTGGTGCTGTTGGTGTCTGTTCATGTAGTCCCTCTTTCTCTGGTGCTGTTGGTGTCTATTCATGTAGTCCCTCTTTCTCTGGTGCTGTTGGTGTCTATTCATGTAGTCCCTCTTTCTCTGGTGCTGTTGGTGTCTGTTCATGTAGTCCCTCTTTCTCTGGTGCTGTTGGTGTCTATTCATGTAGTCCCTCTTTCTCTGGTGCTGTTGGTGTCTATTCATGTAGTCCCTCTTTCTCTGGTGCTGTTGGTGTCTATTCATGTAGTCCCTCTTTCTCCAGTGCTGTTGGTGTCTGTTCATGCAGTCCCTCTATCTCTGGCACTGTTGGTGTCTATTCCTGTAGTCCCTCTTTCTCTGGTGCTGTTGGTGTCTATTCATGTAGTCCCTCTTTCTCTGGCACTGTTGGTGTCTATTCATGTAGTCCCTCTTTCTCTAGTGCTGTTGGTGTCTATTCATGTAGTCCCTCTTTCTCTGGCACTGTTGGTGTCTATTCATGTAGTCCCTCTTTCTCTAGTGCTGTTGGTGTCTATTCATGTAGTCCCTCTTTCTCTAGTGCTGTTGGTGTCTATTCATGTAGTCCCTCTTTCTCTGGCACTGTTGGTGTCTATTCATGTAGTCCCTCTTTCTCTGGCACTGTTGGTGTCTATTCATGTAGTCCCTCTTTCTCTGTGCTGTTGGTGTCTATTCATGTAGTCCCTCTTTCTCTGGCACTGTTGGTGTCTATTCATGTAGTCCCTCTTTCTCTGGCACTGTTGGTGTCTATTCATGTAGTCCCTCTTTCTCTAGTGCTGTTGGTGTCTATTCATGTAGTCCCTCTTTCTCTGGCGCTGTTGGTGTCTATTCATGTAGTCCCTCTTTCTCTAGTGCTGTTGGTGTCTGTTCATGTAGTCCCTCTTTCTCTGGCACTGTTGGTGTCTATTCATGTAGTCCCTCTTTCTCCACTGCTGTTGGTGTCTATTCATGTAGTCCCTCTTTCTCTGGCACTGTTGGTGTCTATTCATGTAGTCCCTCTTTCTCTAGTGCTGTTGGTGTCTATTCATGTAGTCCCTCTTTCTCTGGCACTGTTGGTGTCTATTCATGTAGTCCCTCTTTCTCTGGCACTGTTGGTGTCTATTCATGTAGTCCCTCTTTCTCTGGCACTGTTGGTGTCTATTCATGTAGTCCCTCTTTCTCTGGCACTGTTGGTGTCTATTCATGTAGTCCCTCTTTCTCTAGTCCTGTTGGTGTCTATTCATGTAGTCCCTCTTTCTCTGGCACTGTTGGTGTCTATTCATGTAGTCCCTCTTTCTCTGGCACTGTTGGTGTCTATTCATGTAGTCCCTCTTTCTCTAGTCCTGTTGGTGTCTGTTCATGTAGTCTCTCTTTCTCTGGCACTGTTGGTGTCTGTTCATGTAGTCCCTCTATCTCTGGTGCCGTTGGTGTCTGTTCATGTAGTCCCTCTTTCTCTGGCACTGTTGGTGTCTATTCATGTAGTCCCTCTTTCTCTAGTGCTGTTGGTGTCTATTCATGTAGTCTCTCTTTCTCTGGCACTGTTGGTGTCTGTTCATGTAGTCCCTCTATCTCTGGTGCTGTTGGTGTCTGTTCATGTAGTCCCTCTTTCTCTGGCACTGTTGGTGTCTATTCATGTAGTCCCTCTTTCTCTAGTGCTGTTGGTGTCTATTCATGTAGTCCCTCTTTCTCTAGTGCTGTTGGTGTCTATTCATGTAGTCCCTCTTTCTCTGGCGCTGTTGGTGTCTATTCATGTAGTCCCTCTTTCTCTAGTGCTGTTGGTGTCTGTTCATGTAGTCCCTCTTTCTCTGGCACTGTTGGTGTCTATTCATGTAGTCCCTCTTTCTCCACTGCTGTTGGTGTCTATTCATGTAGTCCCTCTTTCTCTGGCACTGTTGGTGTCTATTCATGTAGTCCCTCTTTCTCTAGTGCTGTTGGTGTCTATTCATGTAGTCCCTCTTTCTCTGGCACTGTTGGTGTCTATTCATGTAGTCCCTCTTTCTCTGGTGCTGTTGGTGTCTATTCATGTAGTCCCTCTTTCTCTAGTGCTGTTGGTGTCTATTCATGTAGTCCCTCTTTCTCTGGTGCTTTGGTGTCTATTCATGTAGTCCCTCTTTCTCTGCTGCTGTTGGTGTCTATTCATGTAGTCCCTCTTTCTCTAGTCCTGTTGGTGTCTATTCATGTAGTCCCTCTTTCTCTGGCACTGTTGGTGTCTATTCATGTAGTCCCTCTTTCTCTGGCACTGTTGGTGTCTATTCATGTAGTCCCTCTTTCTCTAGTCCTGTTGGTGTCTATTCATGTAGTCCCTCTTTCTCTGGCACTGTTGGTGTCTATTCATGTAGTCCCTCTTTCTCTGGCACTGTTGGTGTCTATTCATGTAGTCCCTCTTTCTCTAGTCCTGTTGGTGTCTATTCATGTAGTCCCTCTTTCTCTAGTGCTGTTGGTGTCTGTTCATGTAGTCCCTCTATCTCTGGTGCCGTTGGTGTCTGTTCATGTAGTCCCTCTTTCTCTGGCACTGTTGGTGTCTATTCATGTAGTCCCTCTTTCTCTAGTGCTGTTGGTGTCTATTCATGTAGTCCCTCTTTCTCTGGCACTGTTGGTGTCTGTTCATGTAGTCCCTCTATCTCTGGTGCTGTTGGTGTCTGTTCATGTAGTCCCTCTTTCTCTGGCACTGTTGGTGTCTATTCATGTAGTCCCTCTTTCTCTAGTGCTGTTGGTGTCTATTCATGTAGTCCCTCTTTCTCTGGTGCTGTTGGTGTCTATTCATGTAGTCCCTCTTTCTCTGTGCTGTTGGTGTCTATTCATGTAGTCCCTCTTTCTCTGCAGCTGTTGGTGTCTATTCATGTAGTCCCTCTTTCTCTAGGCCTGTTGGTGTCTGTTCATGTAGTCCCTCTTTCTCTGAGCACTGTTGGTGTCTATTCATGTAGTCCCTCTTTCTCTGTGCTGTTGGTGTCTATTCATGTAGTCCCTCTTTCTCTGGCACTGTTGGTGTCTATTCATGTAGTCCCTCTTTCTCTAGTGCTGTTGGTGTCTATTCATGTAGTCCCTCTTCTCTGGCCTTGTCTGTCATGAGTCCCATTCTCTGCTTGGTGTCTATTCATGTAGTCCCTCTTTCTCTAGTGCTGTTGGTGTCTATTCATGTAGTCCCTCTTTCTCTAGTGCTGTTGGTGTCTATTCATGTAGTCCCTCTTTCTCTGCAGCTGTTGGTGTCTATTCATGTAGTCCCTCTTTCTCTGTGCTGTTGGTGTCTATTCATGTAGTCCCTCTTTCTCTGGCACTGTTGGTGTCTATTCATGTAGTCCCTCTTTCTCTGGCACTGTTGGTGTCTATTCATGTAGTCCCTCTTTCTCTGCTGCTGTTGGTGTCTATTCATGTAGTCCCTCTTTCTCTGGCGCTGTTGGTGTCTATTCATGTAGTCCCTCTTTCTCTAGTGCTGTTGGTGTCTGTTCATGTAGTCCCTCTTTCTCTGGCACTGTTGGTGTCTATTCATGTAGTCCCTCTTTCTCTGGTGCTGTTGGTGTCTATTCATGTAGTCCCTCTTTCTCTAGTGCTGTTGGTATCTATTCATGTAGTCCCTCTTTCTCTGGTGCTATTGGTGTCTATTCATGTAGTCCCTCTTTCTCTGCTGCTGTTGGTGTCTATTCATGTAGTCTCTCTTTCTCTTGTGCTGTTGGTGTCTGTTCATGTAGTCCCTCTTTCTCTGGCACTGTTGGTGTCTGTTCATGTAGTCCCTCTTTCTCTGGCACTGTTGGTGTCTATTCATGTAGTCCCTCTTTCTCTAGTGCTGTTGGTGTCTATTCATGTAGTCTCTCTATCTCTGGCACTGTTGGTGTCTATTCATGTAGTCCCTCTTTCTCTGGCACTGTTGGTGTCTGTTCATGTAGTCCCTCTTTCTCTGGTGCTGTTGGTGTCTGTTCATGTAGTCCCTCTTTCTCTGGTGCTGTTGGTGTCTGTTCATGTAGTCCCTCTTTCTCTGGTGCTGTTGGTGTCTATTCATGTAGTCCCTCTTTCTCTACTGCTGTTGGTGTCTATTCATGTGGTCTCTCTTTCTCTACTGCTGTTGGTGTCTATTCATGTAGTCCCTCTTTCTCTCGTGCTGTTGGTGTCTATTCATGTAGTCCCTCTTTCTCGACTGCTGTTGGTGTCTATTCATGTAGTCCCTCTTTCTCTGGAACTGTTGGTGTCTATTCATGTAGTCCCTCTTTCTCTACTGCTGTTGGTGTCTATTCATGTAGTCTCTCTTTCTCTGGCACTGTTGGTGTCTATTCATGTAGTCCCTCTTTCTCTGGCACTGTTGGTGTCTATTCATGTAGTCCCTCTTTCTCTCGTGCTGTTGGTGTCTATTCATGTAGTCCCTCTTTCTCTGGCACTGTTGGTGTCTGTTCATGTAGTCCCTCTTTCTCTGGCACTGTTGGTGTCTATTCATGTAGTCCCTCTTTCTCTGGCACTGTTGGTGTCTGTTCATGTAGTCCCTCTTTCTCTGGTGCTGTTGGTGTCTATTCATGTAGTTCCTCTTTCTCTGGCACTGTTGGTGTCTATTCATGTCGTCCCTCTTTCTCTAGTGCTGTTGGTGTCTATTCATGTAGTCCCTCTTTCTCTAGTGCTGTTGGTGTCTATTCATGTAGTCCCTCTTTCTCTGGTGCTGTTGGTGTCTATTCATGTAGTCCCTCTTTCTCTGGCACTGTTGGTGTCTATTCATGTAGTCCCTCTTTCTCTGGCACTGTTGGTGTCTATTCATGTAGTCCCTCTTTCTCTGGCACTGTTGGTGTCTATTCATGTAGTCTCTCTTTCTCTGGCACTGTTGGTGTCTATTCATGTAGTCCCACTTTCTCTAGTGCTGTTGGTGTCTATTCATGTAGTCCCTCTTTCTCTAGTGCTGTTGGTGTCTATTCATGTAGTCCCTCTTTCTCTAGTGCTGTTGGTGTCTATTCATGTAGTCCCTCTTTCTCTAGTGCTGTTGGTGTCTATTCATGTAGTCCCTCTTTCTCTGGCACTGTTGGTGTCTGTTCATGTAGTCCCTCTTTCTCTGGCACTGTTGGTGTCTATTCATGTAGTCTCTCTTTCTCTGGCACTGTTGGTGTCTGTTCATGTAGTCTCTCTATCTCTGGCACTGTTGGTGTCTATTCATGTAGTCCCTCTTTCTCTGGCACTGTTGGTGTCTATTCATGTAGTCCCTCTTTCTCTGGCACTGTTGGTGTCTATTCATGTAGTCCCTCTTTCTCTAGTGCTGTTGGTGTCTGTTCATGTAGTCCCCCTTTCTCTGGCACTGTTGGTGTCTATTCATGTAGTCCCTCTTTCTCTGGCACTGTTGGTGTCTATTCATGCAGTCCCTCTTTCTCTAGTGCTGTTGGTGTCTGTTCATGTAGTCCCTCTTTCTCTGGTGCTGTTGGTGTCTATTCATGTCGTCCCTCTTTCTCTGGTGCTGTTGGTGTCTGTTCATGTAGTCCCTCTTTCTCTGGCACTGTTGGTGTCTATTCATGTAGTCCCTCTTTCTCTACTGCTGTTGGTGTCTATTCATGTAGTCCCTCTTTCTCTGGCACTGTTGGGGTCTATTCATGTAGTCTCTCTATCTCTAGTGCTGTTAGTGTCTATTCATGTAGTCCCTCTTTCTCTGGCACTGTTGGTGTCTATTCATGTTGTCTCTCTTTCTCTGGTGCTGTTGGTGTCTATTCATGTAGTCTCTCTTGCTCTGGCACTGTTGGTGTCTATTCATGTAGTCTCTCTATCTCTAGTGCTGTTAGTGTCTATTCATGTAGTCTCTCTTTCTCTGGCACTGTTGGTGTCTATTCATGTAGTCCCTCTTTCTCTGGCACTGTTGGTGTCTATTCATGTAGTCCCTCTTTCTCTTGTGCTGTTGGTGTCTATTCATGTAGTCCCTCTTTCTCTGCTGCTGTTGGTGTCTATTCATGTAGTCCCTCTTTCTCTGGCACTGTTGGTGTCTATTCATGTAGTCCCTCTTTCTCTGGCATTGTTGGTGTCTATTCATGTAGTCTCTCTATCTCTGGCACTGTTGGTGTCTGTTCATGTAGTCCCTCTTTCTCTGGCACTGTTGGTGTCTATTCATGTAGTCCCTCTTTCTCTAGTGCAGTTGGTGTCTATTCATGTAGTCCCTCTTTCTCTAGTGCTGTTGGTGTCTATTCATGTAGTCCCTCTTTCTCTGGCACTGTTGGTGTCTATTCATGTAGTCCCTCTTTCTCTAGTGCTGTTGGTGTCTATTCATGTAGTCTCTCTTTCTCTGGCACTGTTGGTGTCTGTTCATGTAGTTTCTCTATCTTTGGTGCTTTTGGTGTCTGTTCAGTTTCTCTCTTGCCACGAAATTCGGCACCTTAACGGTGACAGTTAAGGCCAATTTGGGGAAAAAAATGGCACACTCCTCGCTTCCGCTCACGTCCGGCATGGCCTGTGCTGGTTGCCATTTTGGTGAGGGCGATAGCGTGGGCGGGACGTGTATATGCCGGCAGTATGCAGAGTAGGCAGATCATGACATCAGAACATAAGAACATGAGAAATAGGAGCAGGAGTAGGCCATTCGGCCCCTCGAGCCTGCCCCGCCATTCAATAAGATCATGGCTGATTGATCTTGGCCTCAACGCCACTTTCCCACCCGCTCCCCATAACCCTTGACTCCTCTGTAGCTCAAATATATGTCTATCTCTGCCTTGAATATATTAAATGACTCCGCCTCCACAGCTCTCTGGGGTAGAGAATTCCAAAGATTCACGACCCTCTGAGAGATGAAATTCCTCCTCATCTCCGTTTTAAATGGGCGATCCCTTATCCTGAAACTGTGCCCCCTAGTTCTCGATTCCCCCACGAGGGGAAACATCCTCCCTGCATCTACCCTGTCAAGCCCCCTCAGAATCTTATATGTTTCAATAGGATCACCTCTCATTCTTTTAAACTCCAATGAGTGTAGGCCCAACCTGCTCAACCTTTCTTCATAAAACAGCCCCTTCATCTCAGGAATTAAACTCGTGAACCTTCTCTGAACTACCTCCAATGCAAGTATATCCCTCCTTAAAGAAGGAGACCAAAACTGCTCGTAGTACTCCAGGTGTGGTCTTACCAGCGACCTGTACAGTTGTAGCAAGACTTCCCTACTTTTATACACCAAGCCCCTTGCAATAAAGGCCAACATTCCATTTGCCTTCCTAATTACTTGCTGTACCTGCATGTTAACTTTTTGTGTTTCATGTACAAGGACCCCCCCGATTCCTCTGTACCGCAGCATTATGTAGTCCCTCTCCATTTAAATAATAATTTGCTTTTTTATTTTTCCTACCAAAGTGGATAACCTCACATTTTCCCACATTATACTCAATCTGCCAAATTTTTGTCCACTCACTTAACCTATCTACATCTCTTTGCAGACTCTTTAGGGGCAAAATTGAGTCGTGCCCCCTTTGGGGCGCTGACTTCGCCGGGGCGCTACTTTTAGCGCCCTGAAAAAGTTACCGCCCCCGCGCCCAAAATTCACTGGTAGCGCCCCAAGAGGGAGGCGGGGCGCTACTAGAAGGGGAGGGACCTAGCGCAGTGCGACCCGGGACCCAGCTGGGCCACCAGGGATCGGAGTGCTGGCAAAAGAGCCCGGCACTCAAGAGAAATGCCGGGCTCACGGAGCGCAGCTGGCATCCTGTGGGGGGCTGCATAGGAGGCCGGGGACAGCAACGGGGGCAGGTGCTGGCAGGCGGCCAGCAACAAAAATGGCCGCCCAGCACCTCCCCTTTAATTTGCGCCGCCCCGGCCGCAGGTAGGCCTCCTTGACCCTGTCGGACATAGCGTCCGGTGGTAAGTCAGGGGGTGCTACCGAAGATCGCGGCCAGGACGTGAGCGGGGCGCTGCGCACGGCGATGATGTTATCGCTAACGGTTACCGCTGCCGCTAACCTCCTGCTGAATTTCGCAGAAGGCGTTAGCGGCGCCGCGCCCAGGCGCTAGTTGCTTTGCGCCCCGTTAGCGCGCTAATGGGAGGCGCAAATCAACCGAATTTTTCCCCCTTTGTGTCCTCCTCACAACTTGCTTTCCCACCTATCTTTGTATCATCAGCAAATTTGGCTACACTACACACCGTCCCTTCATCCAAGTCATTAATATAGATTGTAAATAGTTGAGGCCCCAGCACTGATCCCTGTGGCATCCCACTAGTTACAGTTTGCTCACCGGAAAATTACCCATTTATCCCGACTCTTTGTTTTCTGTTAGTTAGCCAATCCTCTATCCATGCTAATATATTACCCCCAACCCCGTGAGCTCTTATCTTGTGCAGTAACCTTTTATGTGGCACCTTATCGAATGCCTTCTGGAAATCCAAATACACTACATCTACTGGTTCACCTTTATCCACACTGCTCGTTACTTCCTCAAAGAACTCTAGTAAATTTGTCAAACACGATTTCCCTTTCATAAAATCATGCTGACTCTGCTTGATTGTATTATGATTTTCTAAATGTCCTGCTATTACTTCCTTAATAATGGATTCCAGTGTAACGCTGATTTGACGTATGACCTGCCATTTTGGACGTTGCCGTTCCAATCAACGCCCTCTCCTAAACACGCACAGCTGAACATGTGTTCAGCTGCATAAGGGACCCCCCACCAGCGCTATTTAAAGGGATACATCTAATTTGCAGGGAAGTTGATTATTTCTCTTGTACTGGCACTTGCAGAGTTTATATGAATACTGGCTTGCTGGAAGACATTTATAGTGTTGTTGAAGTGTGCAGGGAGTGCTGCTGGATGTTGGGAAGGCGTTGGCTGCTACTGGAAGGCCTCTGACTACACCACTTGCTCCCAGTCATGGGGGCTCTACTTGCAGTCCCCCTTGCGCTGCAGCATGACAGGGAGCTGGAGCAGAGGCAGTAAAGACAAGCTGCTCGCAGAGAGAGAAGGAGGGGGAGGAGGGCTCTCAGCAACATGCCTTACCCACCTAGGGTCTTCAGGGAGCACTTCTCCTACCTGCACCTAGGCCAGGAGCAGTGTGTTCGGTGGCTCTGCTTCACCAAGGAGGCCGTGACAGAACTCTGCCACCTCTTGGAACCAGACCTGCAGCCTCAGAGCAGGGCGACGACAGCTCTGCCAGTGACCCTCAAGGGGACCGTGGCCCTGAAAAGTTTTGCCAGCGGATCCTTCCAGCCTGGAACAGGTGACATAGCAAACATCTCACAGTTCGCCGTCCATTGCTGCATCCAGGAGGTCACAGAGGCTCTGTACTCTAGGAAAAGGGACTTCATTGTCTTCTCTCTGAATAGAGAGAAGCAAGCGGAGAGCGCACGTGGCCTTGCCAGGGTATCGGGCTTCCCCACGGTGCAGGGCACCATCGACTGCACAAACGTGGCTATGAGGGTGCCGCATATCAATGCTGAGATGTGCCATTACCGCAAAGGGTACAACTCACCTAATGCGCAGTTGGTGTGCGACCACGTCCAGCACATCATGATGGTGAATGCCTGGTATCCTGGCAGCAGTCATGATGCCTTTATCCTGCGCCAGTCCGCCATGCCAGCAATCTTCCAGCCACCATGTTGAACCCAAGGGTGGCTGCTCAGCGACAAGGGCTATCCGTTCTACACCTGGCTGATGACTCTCCTCCACAATCCCACCACTCGTGGCCAGCAATCATATAATGACAGCCATGCTGCCATGAGGAACGTCATCGAGCAGTCCATTGGGGTGCTCAAGCAATGGTTCCTCTGCCTTGACCGCTCGGGAGGAGCTCTCCAGTACTCATCGGAGCGGGTGTCCCAATTCCTGGTGGTCTGCTGCATCCTCCACAACTTGACCATCATGAGGGCGCAGCACGGGTTCCGCGACAACCTCAGGAGGAGGAGGAGGAGGAAGGGAGGAGGCAGCCTGAAAATCCCCGTTCCTGATGGGCTGTCCATGAGCGCATCATCAGACTCCGGTTCCCATGAATGAAACCCCAGATCCCCATTGCTCAACACTTCCCCACCTTACCTCTGTCATGGATCATCACAGTGTCCTCTTGGCCACAATGCTGAAATGAAAGCCACCACAAAACAAAGTTTCCAAACATAGTTTATAAATATTACATTACAAAGTCAACTAATCACCCTTGTGCACACCCTTAGTGTCTGTCTTTTGTGTGCCTTTGCCTATTCTAGTGCTCCTACGAAGTGCTACCCCAGTGGCTGCAGCATGGCTGGTGGAAGGCTGCTGACTTTCCGTGGGGGACAATGCAGCTGGCCTTGCAGGATGACCTCGAGCAGCTCTGGTCCTAGAAGGCCCAGCTGTACACTGCACCACCTCGACATGAGCGGCAGCAGTCTGGGCTGGCTGACAGACAGACAACTGCAATGGCACTGACGGAGTGGTAGTGGTGGAAGTACAAATGCTGTCATTCTGAAAGAGGACAGCAGGTTCGAGCTCCACGGAGCCACTGCCACTCCCCCGGGGCGGTGCATCAGCATTCCTACCCATCTGTTGGAGGGCTGATTGCTGGACTGCTGTGACACCCTGCAAGCCCATTTCCACACTCATAAACCCAGCCACGATGGCAGCAGTCTGAGCTTGCATGGTAACAAGCTGAGCCTGCATGACAGAAGTCTGAGCTTCCACTGCAGCACTCAGATATTGGGTCACTTCTGCTTGTGCTGCAATGGAAGCTGCGACATCGTCCATCACACCCAGCACCATGGTTGCGTCTACAAGTGCTCTAATGGAGTTGCCCATCATTTCCATCCTGGAAATCATGTGCTTCAAGCTCTGCGCAAAGCCCCGTGCAATGTTTGAGCTGGACTCCTCCATGCTCCTTGACAGTGACAAGAGGCTCTCTGGCAGCCCTGCCATTGCACCAAGCATTTTTGTGTGCATGCCCATCACCCTTCTTCTGAAGGCCGCCGATCAAAGTCCTCATCTGAGTTCTCTGCAGCAGAACTCGTGTGCAACCTCGCCCTTCGGGGAGCTGGCACCTGCACTACCCTTTCCCCCTGCCCTGGCTGCAACCCACTCTTGCCCGGTAACTCACCACGTGCAGATCCCGCCTCTATACTACCCTCTAAAGTTTGCACAGTGCCATTTTTGGAGCTGGTGCCTGGGAATGACAGATCGAGTGACAGTGTCTCTTTTTCTCTATCACTCGCCTCCTCTACTTCTTCATGCACAGGCTGGGCTGGTTGCAGTTCTTGGGTATCTGAAAAGAGAAAGGCACATGGGTCAGCTTGTGGTGAGGGGATGGGGGGCGAAGCATGATGTGCATGCTTTAACCATCATCAGCTTGTAAGTGAGAAGAGATTGTGGGAAGTGGGATGGGAGAAGAAGGATTTGGAATGATAATACCATCATCCTCAATGCTTTCAGGCTCGCCGATCGCCACGGCCTCAGTGACGACCCCTCCAATTATATCCAGAATCGTCTCCTCCAGCTGGATCAGGTTCTGCAGCCGTGCTTGCTGCGTCCCCCCCGCCCTGCCCCTTAGCTCCTGCTGGCACCGGTTATGCGCCACCTTGGCGTGCAAGAGAAAGGGAAGTGTGTCAGTGAGTGTGGTGCAATGTGTTTGGGTGATGTGCCTGTCATGGTTGAATAGCTGGCAATGTGTGCAAGCTGTGAGATGTAGGTGTGAGGCTTGCAATACTGGTAAGTGAGTGTGGGAGAGGTGAAGCTATGATTGTGAGGTATAAGTTGTGATTGCTGGAGATTGTTGGTAGGTGAGTGATGGGGGTGTGGTGCATTGAGCAGTGTGTGAGGCTAGTGGTGTAGTTGGTGGGATATGGCATTTGAATATGCATTCACTGACCTTGACCACTCGTGTGAGGTCA
The DNA here is from genome assembly GCA_030390025.1 of Squalus acanthias. Classification (NCBI taxonomy): domain Eukaryota; kingdom Metazoa; phylum Chordata; class Chondrichthyes; order Squaliformes; family Squalidae; genus Squalus; species Squalus acanthias. Next base: position 2,038,238 of record JASTWF010000055.1, read on the forward strand.
TTAAACTTCTTCCGGCACTGGATCCAGGCCCTGGGGAAAAGACTAGTAGCACTGACAGCTTCAGCAATCTGCTCCCACTGCCTTTGGACAGTCTGTCTGGAAGGCCTCCTGGCCCCTGCGGGTAGAGGACCTGTCTCCTCCTATCGACCCCCTGCACCAAGGCCTCCAGTGTTGCTTTCGTGAACCGAGGTGCCCTTTCTCTGCCCTGTTGCGAAATTGCTAACATCCCCTTTGCTTAGCTCCACTCAGAATGAGGTACATAGATACATAGATACATAGAAGATAGGAGCAGGAGTAGGCCATCCGGCCCTTCGAGCCTGCTCCGCCATTTAATGAGATCATGGCTGATCCTTCAATTCAGTATCCCGTCCCCGCCTTCTCTCCGTAACCCTTAACCCCTTTTGCCTGTAGAAATATATCTAATTCCCTCTTAAATATATTTAATGAGCTGGCGTACACTGCCCTCTGTGGCAATGAGTTCCACAGGTTCACCACTCTCTGAGTGAAGAAATTCCCCCTCATTTCTGTCCTAAATGGTTTAGCCCTTATCCTTAAATTATGTCCTCTAGTTCTGTTCTCACCCGCCAAGGGAAACATTCCTTCTGCATCTAATCTGTCTAGACCTGTCAGAATTTTATACACTTCTATGAGGTCCCCTCTCAATCTTCTAAACTCCAGTGTGTACATCCCTAAACTACATAGTCTCTCCTCATAGGTCAATCCCGCCATTCCTGGTATCAGCCTGGTGAATCGCCGCTGCACCCCCTCCATGGCAAGAACATCTTTCCTCAGATGAGGCGACCAAAACTGTACACAGTACTCGAGGTGTGGTCTCACCAGTGCCCTGTACAGCTGCAGCAAGGTATCCCTGTTCCTGTATTCCAACCCTTTTGCTATGAAGGCCAGCATACCGTTTGCCTTCTTGACCGCCTGTTGCACCTGCATGCTCGCCTTCAGTGACTGGTGTACAAGAACACCCAGGTCTCTCTGTACTTCCCCCTCTCCCAATTTATTGCCATTTAAATAATAATTTGCCCTCCCGTTCCTGCACCCAAGGTGGATAACTTCGCACTTGTCCACATTATAGTGCATCTGCCATTTATCCGCCCAATCACCCAGTCTGTCCAAATCGCTCTGGAGCTTCCTGGTCTCCTCCTCTGAGCCCACCCCCCCTCCTAGTTTAGTGTCGTCTGCAAATTTGGAAATGCTGCATTCGACTCCCTGATCCAGGTCATTAATATAAATTGTGAACAGCTGGGGACCCAGGACAGATCCCTGTGGTACCCCACTTGTTACTGCCTGCCATTCAGAAAATGAGCCGTTTATTCCAACTCTCTGTTTTCTATCTGACAGCCAGTTCTCTATCCACGTCAATACTTTCCCCTTTATCCCATGAGCTTCAATTTTCCATGCTAATCTTTTATGTGGGACCTTATCGAAGGCCTTTTGGAAGTCCAGGTACACCACATCTACTGGCTCTCCCCCATCTATTTTACCAGTTACTCCCTCAAAAAATTCCAATAGATTAGTCAAGCACGATTTACCCTTTGTAAATCCATGTTGACTCTGTCCTATCCTGTCCCCATTTGCTAAGTGCTCGGCTATTTCATCCTTAATGATGGACTCCAGCATTTTGCCCACAACTGATGTAAGGCTTACAGGTCTGTAATTACCTGCTTTTTCCCTACCCCCCTTTTTGAATAGTGGGGTAACGTTAGCTACCCTCCAATCCATGGGCACTGTTCCCGAGTCTAATGAATTCTGAAAAATCATGCTTAGTGCATCCGCTATCTCTAGGGCCACCTCCTTCAGTACCCTAGGATGCATGTTATCAGGCCCTGGGGATTTGTCCGCCTTCAATCCCTTTAGCTTCCTTAACACCATATCCTTAGAGATATTGATTTGCGTCAGTTCCTCCTTTGCCAATGTCCCTATTTTTCCCGATATCCCAGGGAGGTTTTTTGTGTCTTCCTTCGTAAAGACTGACCCAAAGTATGCATTTAGTTGGTCTGCCATTTCCTTATTTCCCATTATATATTCCCCCGTATCTGACTGCAATGGACCAACTTTGGTTTTCACCAGTCTTTTCCTCTTGATATACTTATAAAAGCTTTTGGAGTTAGTTTTTATATTTTCCGCCAGCTTGCTTTCGTAAGCTATTTTGCCCTTCTTGATTAAGCCCTTTGCCCTCCTTTGCTCTATCTTAAACTGTTCCCAATCTTCCGCTCTGGCGCGTTTTTTGGCTATTTTATACGCCCTATCTTTGGATTTTATGCTGTCTCTAATTTCCCCTGTTATCCACGGTTGAGTCACCTTTTTAGATTTCCTTTTATGCCAGATTGGTATAAACAATTTTTGCAATTTTGTCATTCTATCTTTAAATGCTTGCCATTGTTTATCTACCTCCAGTCCTCCCAGGAACGTTGTCCAATCAGACCTACTCAGTTCCCGTCTAATGGCATCATAATTCCCCTTGTTTAAATTCAGGACCTGAGTCTCTGAGTCAATTTCTTCGCTCTCCATTTCGAGTGAGAAATCGATCATGTTATGATCGCTCTGACCCAAGGGTCCCCGTACAACAAGATTACTAATTAGTCCCTTCTCATTGCACAGTACCCAGTCCAATATAGCCTGTTCCCGAGTTGGTTCCTCGACATATTGATCCAGATAACCATCCCTTAAACACTCAAGGAATTCCTCCTCCTCATTATTTTTACTGATTAGGCTAGTCCAATCTATATGTAAGTTAAAGTCACCTATGATGACAGCTGTGCTCTTATTGCACGCTTCTCTAATTTCCCTCGTGATGCCCTCCCCAACCTCTATTTTACTATTTGGAGGCCTATATACCACTCCTATTAATGTTTTTCGCCCCTCGCTATTTCTTAGCTCCACCCATATAGATTCTGTATTAACTGAGTTAATATCCTTCCTTTCAATTGCATTTATCCCCTCTTTTACCAGCAATGCTACCCCTCCTCCCTTTCTTTTTTGTCGATCCTTCCTAAATACTGAATACCCCTGTATGTTAAGCTCCCAGCCCTGCTCACCCTGCAACCATGTTTCCGTAATCCCAATTAGATCATAATTATTAACCTCTATTTCCACAGCTAATTCATCTACCTTGTTCCTGATGCTTCTCGCATTAAGGTATAAAACCCTCAGGCTTTTTTTATGCTCACATTTTTTATGAATTAGTTTGGCCCTTTGTTTTTTGTTCCTCTCCTTTTTACCATTTATTTCTGTCTGCCTTTCACTTTCCTCTATTTCACTACATGGGTTTCTAGCCCCCTGCCATACTAGTTTAAATGCTCCCGAACTGCTTTATCAAAATTTACCCCGAGAACCTCAGTTCCATCTTTGCACAGGTGTAGACCGTCCCTTTTGTATAGGTCACACCTACCACAAAACTGGTCCCAATGCCTCAAAAATTTAAAACCCTCCCTCTTACACCACTGCTCAAGCCACGTATTTAGCCTAACTATCCTGTTCTCTGTACTCTTACTAGCACGTGGCACTGGTAGTAATCCAGAGATTACTACCTTCGAGGTCCTACTTTTTAGCTTGGCTCCTAACTCCCTAAATTCTACTTGTAGGACCTCTTCCCTTTTTTTAGCTACGTCGTTGGTACCAACATGTATCACGACAACTGGCTGTTCCCCCTCCCCCTCCAGAATGTTCTGCACCCGCGCCGAGACATCCTTGACCCTTGCACCAGGGAGGCAAATTACCATCCTGGAGTCTCGGTCGCGACCACAGAAACTCCTATCTATTCCCCTTACAATCGAATCCCCTATTACTATAGCCCTGCCACTCTTTTTCCCTCCCTTCTTTGCAACAGAGCCAGTCATGGTGCCATGAGCCTGGCTGCTGGTGCCTTCCCCCGATGAGTCATCCCCCCCGACAACAGCACCTAAGGCGGTGAACCTGTTGCTGAGGGAGACAACCCCAGGGGATTCCTGCACTACCTTCCTGCCCTTGCTCTGCCTTTTGGTCACCCATGTACTATCTACTCTGGCCTTAACCTGCGGTGTGACCAACTCACTAAATGTGCTATTCACAACCCTCTCAGAATCGTGGATGCTCCAAAGTGAGTCCATCCGCAGCTCAAGGGCCGTCATGCGGTCCCACATGAGCTGCAGCTGGACACACTTCCCGCACACATGGTTGTCAGGGACACAGGAAGCGTCCCTGATTTCCCACATGTTACAGGACTTCTTTCACAAAGCACCTTCCCTTTAAGAAGTGCAGACAGCATTTCACTCTGGAGGCAACCTTTAAATACAGATCAGACTTCCCACGATATTGGGCCCCCTGTTGAGCGCTGAGCCAACCAGCAGCGCGTTCAGCGCTGGGCTCAGCGCTTCAATCATGTTAATGAACAGGCAGCGCGAATTTTGCATGCTGCGTGCATTATAGAATCATAAAAGTTCACAGCACAGAAGGAGGCCATTCGGCCCATCATGTCCGCGCTGGCCGAAAAAGAGCCATCCAGCCTAATCCCACTTTCCAGCTCTTGGTCCGTAGCCTTGTAGGTTATGGCAGTTCAAGTGCATATCCAAGTACTTTTTAAATGTGATGAGGGTTTCTGCCTCTACCTCCCTTTCAGGCAGTGAGTTCCAGACCCCCACCATACTCTGGGTGAAATAATTTCTCCTCAACTCCCCTCTAATCCTTCTACCAATTACTTTAAATCTATGTCCCCTGGTTATTGACCTCTTTACCTTCAACGGATGCGGGCAGATTGCGCATCACGATCCCCTGAATTTAGCCCCCTCTGTCTCTGCTAGTCCTTTGTCCCCAGGTGCAGGGAACTAAAGCGTCTTGTGACGTGGTGCTCCCTGGCCTGTTGGTACGTACACCACCTCATTTAATTCCCAGTGCTGTCTCTGAGGAGTGAACTGCAGAATAAATGGCGTTATTGTTAGTGACAGAACAATAAATTGTGTTGGTCTGAGCAGGTGCAGAAGCGCCGATGCTGAATCCTTCTTTATCCATGGTGAGTTATTACCTGAGGACTGCTGCAGGGACTCCCTGTGAAGTTTGTAAATATGACATACCAGTAATAGTCCTGCGGGGGCGAATAACATAAAATGCTGCTGAGCCAAGTCTGGGAATCCCGACTTTTCTACATCAGATAGAAACAGAACACCAGTAAAAAGACACAGGGCGACAGAAAAGAGAGTATTCAACAGGAACAACGTATTAGTACAGTCGAAACAAATTCAGCTAAAATAGAGCATTTATGCAAACGAAGCAGAGCGTTCGTGCAACAGAAGCAAGGGCCGCGATTTCGCCGACCGAGGCGGGTCCGGGGCAGCCAGGGTTGGTGTCGCAGTCCCAGCCCACTGTCTACTGCAGCCCGCACTCTCCAGGCGATTTTTCATTGATTGGTCTTGTTAAGCCAGCCGTGCGAGGTTCCTGGCCAATTAATAGGAAGCGGGTCTGATGACGTCATTTGATGACGCGTCATCAGCTGGTTTCTTTAAAGGGGCCATGTCCAAATTGATCTTGACAGTTCTGCTGTCAGTATTCTACAGCATTGAGGTGCTGCAAACACTGACAAGCACCGCACAGAGGTGCACGGCTGCACCCAGGCTCTCCCATGAACGCAGGGAGGTTCTCTTCCCTTCCCATGGGCGGAGGGCACATTGCACAGGAGGGCAGAAGCAGGGATGGCGTCAGGAGGACCTGGCTGCTGTGGTGCAAGCCTTTCAATGATCTGAGCAGATCAGGAAACGTTACTGCCAAGCCACACTCAACCTCATCCTTGCTGTGCCACTCATCGCATCCACATCACTCTGCCTTCCCTACCCTACTCCTGCACATATTTACTCACACCAACTTACCTTGCACCTCTACCCATCCCTCTCTATCTATATTATCACTTCCCCATCTCATAAGCCACCCCTCATACTTACCCTCAACCTACTGCAAGCATACGAACTAACAACACACAAGGGTAGGCACCTGGGTGGTTTAGCCAATGTTCATGTGAAGTTTCTGTTAATGTGTTGTCAAACATTGAAATCTATATTTTCAACACTTTACCTTATTGGACAGATCTGTGCTCACCTTTGGAAGTGTCTTAGTGAGTCCCATGAATGTTTAAACACAACTTCCCATCCCTGCCCCCCCCCCCCCCCCCCCAATTGTGATGAGTATGAAAGGAATGGCTTGGACATTGTAGGGCAGCTTTATGGTGCTGGTGTGGGGTGGTGTCAACATGGCACATCATGTGGCAGCCATTGTGTACAGCGTCAAGTGAAGTAAATCTGGCCATGGTGATGCCATCACTGGCCTCCCGGGCAGCAATGTTGTCGGGTGCTGATGCCCTGTGTCCTGTGTAGCATCAGGTGATTGCACAGAAGGTTGGTATTGTTGTTGGTGATGTTGGTGTGCCTGGTGATGTTGGTGTTGGGGCTGATCGTGGAGGGATTCAGAGGACCAAGGTGAGATTTTTTCAAGGGCACCGATGTTGCTGGAATAGATGGCAGCTGAAATTGAGATGACAGAAGCGATCTGTCAATGGTGAGAGAGCTTGCTGCAAGGAGGTGACAGTGGATGGAGAGTTTGCTCCAAACACTTCCAAACTGCATACAGCTCAAAAGTGTCTTCCAAATCCTGAAGGCTCAAGCTTCTGACATTGGAAAGTGAACAGCTGTGAAATGGTAGCTTTGATACCACTTTTGCAGCTGTCACCTATTCACAGCAATGGGGAGACATAGAGAACCCGAACTACTTACCTGATGTGATCTCCGAACGACGTGAACCCCGTTAAAAAAGTGGGAAAATAGAAATAGGCTGGCAAAATAGTTGTTACCAAGCGTTTAACAAGCATTTAACTATCTTAAATGCCTCCCCCGCCGCTTGGTGTTGGGTCTGTTCTGAAATTGCAGACCCGACACTTTGGAAACTTACATGGAGGCAGGTTCGGAGCGGGTTCCCAACCTCCTGTCAATCATTTCGATTTTGACAGCGGACCCGCCTCCGAACCCGCACTCTGAGCACCGGTAAAATCGCGGCCAAGGTATTTTAGTGAAACAAAAATAGGGCATTAGTGCAGCAGAAACAGGGCATTTGTGCAATAGAAATGGCATTAAAGAATCATCGAATCTTACAGCACAGAAGGAAGCCATTCGGCCCGTTGTGCCTGTGCCGGCTTTTTGAAAGAGCTGTCCAATTTAGTCCCAAACCCCAGCTTTTCCCCCATAACCCTGCAATTAGTGCATGTCCAATTACCCTTTAAAAGAACCTGATTATACCACCCTTTCAGGTAGTGTGTTCCAGATCTTAACAGCCTTCTGTGTGGAAAAAAAATCTCCTCATTTCCCCTCTAGTTCTTTTGTCAATTATTTTAAATCTATGACCTCTGGTTACCAACCCACTTGCCAGAGGAAATAGTTTCTCCCTACTTGCTCTATCAAAACGCCTCATAATTTTGAATACCTCTATTAGTTCTCCCCTTAACCTTCTCTGCTCTAAGGATGAACAATCCCAGCTTCTCCAATCTCTCCACATAACTGAAGTCCCTCATCCCTGGTATCATCCTGGTAAACCTCATCTGTACCCTCTCCAAGGCTTTGACATCCTTCCTAAAGTGTGATGCCCAGAATTGCACACAATACTCCAGCTGAGGCCTAACCAGAGATTTGTAAAGGTTTAGCAAGACTTCCTTTTTGTATTCAGTGCCCCTAATTACAAAACCAAGTATCCCATATGCTTTCTTAACCACCTTATCAACTTGCCCTGCCACCTTCAAAGACTTGTGAATACGCACCCTGAGGTCCCTCTGCTCTTGCATCATCAGAACTTGAAGGGTCCCAGACCTGAAACGTTAACTCTGTTTCTCTCTCCACGGATGCTGCCTGGCCAGCTGAGTGTTTCCACCATTTAGATTATACTGCCTCTCCATGTTGTTCCTCCCAAAATGCATCACTTCACACTTACTGCATTAAATTGCATCTGCCATGTGTCTGCCCATATCACCAGTCTATGTCCTCCTGAAGTCTCCCACTATCCTGCTCACTATTTACTATGCTGTCAAGTTTTGTATCATTCGCAAACTTCAAAATTGTACTTCTTATAACCAAGTCCAGGTCATTCATATATAACAAGAAAAGCAATGGTCCTAATACTGACCCCTGGGGGACTCCACTGCAAACTTCCCTCCAGTCAGAAAAACATCCGTTCACCATTACTCTCTGCCTCCTATTTCTTAGCCAATTACGTACTCAAATTATCACTGTCCCTTTAATCCCGTGTGCTTCTATTTTCCAAATAAGTCTGTTATGTGGTACTTTATCAAATGCCTTTTGAAAGTCCATGGCCTAGAAATTGGAGTAGGCCGGAAACCTGGTGGTAGCAGCGCCAACCAAGGTTAACGGCCGCCCGCAGAGAGAGCGCAGGCAACACCGGTATTTTGGTGCTGCCTGCTAATTAACATCAGCAGTGCGGAGAATTTGTGGTGTAATGCGCTCTTTCCAGCGCTAAGCTCAGCAGGAGGCCATAGGTCGTGTCTGTGTCCAGCTTGCATTTAAGGAGAACAAGGAAGAAATTAGTGTACCTGTACGGAACTGTTGCCGTATTTGTTACAACAATTTACCTCCCACCTGCTAACCAGTCAATGTCACAGGATTACATTCAGCTTTTGTGGAGAAAGCTCTTGTTTAAAGCGCATCAAAGTGACACCAGCAAAGCTCCGGAACCTATCTATGGAAGTCATCTTTTAAATCAATCAGGCTCCGGCTCGCAAAATTTCTATAGATGGAAAAAGGGTTTGGCAACTTATTTATGCATTTGTGGGGAGTCTGTTGACTGCGCCGGGGAAGTCTGTGGTTTGATCATACTTCGGTTTTTATGGGATCGGAGGAGAAGGGGGGAGGGTGTGGGTGTAAAACAGGGCAAATTAATTACCTTGTTTGTACTGAAGTCTGTACCTCTCATTTCGCTGAAGAAGGCACGCGGCATTCAGTATTGTTTAAAAAGAACCCTGCGGACGCCATAGCTGAAAGAGTACACTGATCGTTTTTTTGACATTGAGCCAAGATGGCCCATTTCATGTTTTCAAGGACTCTCCCCTATCACTTTACCCACACATCTCATTCAAAGGAATAGAGACTGAGCAAAGCTCTTTATTTTAAATGCTTGTTTAAATTTTTATGAAGCAGGAAGAAAAAGATATAGCATAGGAACGATCAAATCCAGCGCTTTGTATTTTATGAAACCATTACACTGTAGTCATAATTTCATTGATATGCTGAGGTCACTTTAGTCATTGGCTTAGGAGGGTCTGGCAACTGAGAACTCTTTACTATTCCATGGTGAGGAGAGAGTACTCATATCTGATAACTTAAAGAATTTGAATTTGAATACTTCAGATTTCAGAGATCGAAACACTGAACATCCATAGGTGATTCCTAATCCAAACCTCAAGCTTACTCTTATAGTCACTCAAAAGTAATCACTTGCAATATTCTGCATCTTCACATTTGTTACAGATTCAGTATCACAATCTCAGGCAGGACAGTTTTAAATAAGCAAAACGCCAAAAAAAAATTAAACTTTAACTACAAATCTCAAGGGTTAGCTATCAATACCTAGGCTTCCAATTGATATAAACACTGCTACGTGGAGGTAATTCTATCTTTAATTTCTGGCTGTCTTGCATTTGTCACTTGAAGCGTCCTCATGGAATTACTGTTTATGCTGGTGAAGCACTTTTAGCGGCTGGGCATGGGCATGCTTTGGAGAGGGTGACAAAAGGAGCGGCGCTATCCAAAATGGATGAGTGGACATCAGCTCAGCGTTGCACACCAATTAACATCATACTCCGACTAATTACAATACTTTTGGTGAGTGCAGGCAATGGCAGTGCTGCTGATCTGCTGAAAATGGCCATTTTTTCCCCCAAAACGGACCTTAATGGCCAGCACAAACACTTTGAATTTCTAGGCCCAAATATACAACATCTACTGCACTACCTTCATCAACCCTCTCTGTTACTTCATCGAAGAACTCCATCAGGTGAGTCAGACACAATTTGCCTTTAACAAATCCGTTCTGGCTGAATTATTAACCCATGCTTCTCCAAGTGAGAATTAATTTTGTCCTTGACAATAGTCTCTAGAAGTTTTCCCACCAATAGTGCAATAGAAATGGGGCATTAGTGCAACAGAAACAGGGCATTAGTACAACAAAATCAAGGCATATGTGCAATACAAAGAAAGCTTTATTGCAACAGAGATGAGGCATTAGTGCAAGAGTAATAGGGAATTAGTGTAATAGAAACAAGAAATCATGTAACAAAAACCAGCATTGGTGCAACAGAAAGAGCAATTGGCTCAGTAAAATTTGACATTGACCCCTCTGTCAACCACTCACTCTGCACATTCCCATCAAACACTCTCAGAGTAGGTACAACGCAGGTTAGGTTCAGAAAGGACGGAGCAAGAGACGGAGGGAAGAGAAGAGGAGGGGACTCAAAAACAGTGAGGAGGAGAGGAGATGTTAAGATTACAGAGTGAAGTACTGTGGAAATGCAGTGGAGGGGTCAATTGTCCTCATTTTCACAACACTTCAGTTAAATGGGAGATTTATAAAATTCTCCAAGCTGTTCACTCAAGGGCTTTTGAAAACTAAATCTTGACTCAAGCTATGAAGCAGATACTTGTACACCAGCTGGGACATCTTCTAGTACACAGCTGTTTAAATCACTTCAAGGCATTTCTTTGTAACAATTTAACCCTGTATCTCCCATAGTTCTCAATCAATCCTCCTCAGTACTATATCAGTAGTGAGGTTTTACTTTCTTTATCAGATAATTGATGTGTGTCTTTGTAAGGGTATTCTCCATTGAGATACAGGCGTAGTGAGAGCAGGAAGGACCCTTAAGTCAATTTAGTTTGGGGCAGAGCTGTACCTGCCCTGGGTGTGTTTGATGGGACAGTGTAGAGGGAGCTTTACTCTGTATCTAACGTCTGCTGTACTTGCTCTGGGTGTGTTTGACAGGACAGTGTAGAGGGAGCTTTACTCTGTATCTAACCTGTGCTGTACCTGCCCTAGGGGTGTTTGATGGTACAGTGTAGAGGGAGCTTTAATCTGTATTTTACCCATGCTGTACCTGTACCTACCCTGGGAGTGTTTAATAGGACAGTGTAGAGGGAGCTTTATTCTGTATTTAACCCATGCTGTACCTGTACCTGCCCTGAGAGTGTTTGATGGGACAGTGTAGAAGGAGCTTTACTCTGTATCTAACCCGTGCTGTACCTGCCCTGGGAGTGTTTGATGGGACAGTGTAGAGGAAGTTTTACTCTGTATCTAACCCATGCTGTACCTGTGCCTGCCCTAGGAGTGTTTGATGGGACAGTGTAGAGGGAGCTTTGCTCTGTACGTATAACCTGTGTTGTATTTGATGCTGATACTTGAGCTAAAAATGTTCCATTCCCCATATTCAATTCTCTCACCTTTTATCAACACAAAATTCACGCACAACCAAAGCTTGAAAAAGGATGGAATTGAAGCAGAATTGTCAGAGAGCAATCTCCAGGCCCACACTGTGGGCATCCACAAAGAATCTTACCCACAGCAACTTGAGCTTCATAGCTACGAGTATGTGTGTACAAACAGATCGATGGGATGTTGAAAGGTCCTTGAGGAGCTGACTCTTTATAGATTGCGGTGGTTACTGAAGCTGGTGTGGTTATAAAGGGCTCTGGAGTCCTCCCTTGTGACTGATCTTCCCTCTCACTTACACTGTGCTGACAGGCAGTCCAGACCAAATGGTCTGGGAGTGGGCCTGTGAGATAACCCGCAATGATTTTGTAAGCACTTTCTGACTGAACAAGGTACCCAACCTGCTTATTGGATAGGCAAGTTGGCAAAGTGGGGCTTGGCTGGAGGATGCCAGCCATGGTTCAGCAAGTAGTACTCTCGCCTCTGAGTCAAAAGGTTGTGTGTTCAAGCCCCACTCCAGGGACATAAGCACGTAATCTAGGCTAACACTCCAGTGCAGTACTGAAGGAGTGCTGCACTGTCGAAGGTGCCGTCTTTGGGATGAAACGTTAAACCGAAGTCCAATCTACTCTCTCAGGTGGATGTAAAAGATCCCTTGGCACTATTCGAAGAAGAGCGGGGGAATTCTCCCCAGTATCCTGGCCAATATTTATCCCTCAACCAACATTGAAACAGATTATTTGGTCATTATCACGCTGCTGTCTGTGGGACCTTGCTGTGCGCAATTGGCTGCTGCGTTTCCTACATTACAACAATGACTACACATCAAAAGTACTTAATTGGCTGTGAATGCTTCAAGATGTGCTGAGGTCATGAAAGGTGCTATATAAATGCAAGTTTGTTCTTTCTTTCTGTACATAAATTCTTCGAACACCGCTCAACATTTATTTTTCTGCTTTTTGCTGTACCTGCCCTAGGGGTGTTTGATGGTACAGTGTAGAGGGAGCTTTAATCTGTATTTTACCCATGCTGTACCTGTACCTACCCTGGGAGTGTTTAATAGGACAGTGTAGAGGGAGCTTTATTCTGTATCTAACCCATGCTGTACCTGTACCTGCCCTGAGAGTGTTTGATGGGACAGTGTAGAGGGAGCTTTACTCTGTATCTAACCCGTGCTGTACCTGCCCTGGGAGTGTTTGATGGGACAGTGTAGAGGAAGTTTTACTCTGTATCTAACCCATGCTGTACCTGTGCCTGCCCTAGGAGTGTTTGATGGGACAGTGTAGAGGGAGCTTTGCTCTGTACGTATAACCTGTGTTGTATTTGATGCTGATACTTGAGCTAAAAATGTTCCATTCCCCATATTCAATTCTCTCACCTTTTATCAACACAAAATTCACGCACAACCAAAGCTTGAAAAAGGATGGAATTGAAGCAGAATTGTCAGAGAGCAATCTCCAGGCCCACACTGTGGGCATCCACAAAGGATCTTACCCACAGCAACTTGAGCTTCATAGCTACGAGTATGTGTGTACAAACAGATCGATGGGATGTTGAAAGGTCCTTGAGGAGCTGACTCTTTATAGATTGCGGTGGTTACTGAAGCTGGTGTGGTTATAAAGGGCTCTGGAGTCCTCCCTTGTGACTGATCTTCCCTCTCACTTACACTGTGCTGACAGGCAGTCCAGACCAAATGGTCTGGGAGTGGGCCTGTGAGATAACCCGCAATGATTTTGTAAGCACTTTCTGACTGAACAAGGTACCCAACCTGCTTATTGGATAGGCAAGTTGGCAAAGTGGGGCTTGGCTGGAGGATGCCAGCCATGGTTCAGCAAGTAGTACTCTCGCCTCTAAGTCAAAAGGTTGTGTGTTCAAGCCCCACTCCAGGGACATAAGCACGTAATCTAGGCTAACACTCCAGTGCAGTACTGAAGGAGTGCTGCACTGTCGAAGGTGCCGTCGTTAAACCGAAGTCCAATCTACTCTCTCAGGTGGATGTAAAAGATCCCTTGGCACTATTCGAAGAAGAGCGGGGAAATTCTCCCCAGTATCCTGGCCAATATTTATCCCTCAACCAACATTGAAACAGATTATTTGGTCATTATCACGCTGCTGTCTGTGGGACCTTGCTGTGTGCAATTGGCTGCTGCGTTTCCTACATTACAACAATGACTACACATCAAAAGTACTTAATTGGCTGTGAATGCTTCAAGATGTGCTGAGATCATGAAAGGTGCTATATAAATGCAAGTTTGTTCTTTCTTTCTGTACATAAATTCTTCGAACACCGCTCAACATTTATTTTTCTGCTTTTTGCTGTATCTGCCCTGGGAGTGTTTGATGGGACAGTGTTGAGGGAGCTTTACTCCATATGTAATCTGTGCTGTACCTGGCCAGGTGCCTTTGCTGCCAGCTCAGAAGAGCAGGTTAAGATCAAAGACGGAGGGATCCTGGCAGCACATTGGCGGGCAAATCGATTTTAACTACCTACTTGCCTGATTTTCGCCACGCAGGTAGGGTTAAAATCAACCCCTATGTCTTGGAATACCCTTCCTAACAGATTTGTAGGAGCACCATCAGCAACTATAGATGGGCAATAAATGTTGACCTTGCCAGCAATACCCACATCCCGTGAATGAATGAGGAAAAAAATGCTCTCAAAACATGCTGGGAAGATAAAAGCTTGACAACCAAGTTGAGGGAAGGGAGACAAAAGTGTGATCAGCGAAAACGGATATGAGGGGGGCATTTGAAAGCAACAAGGACTTTTGGGATGTGTAGAGACTTCAAGATGCTAGAGGAGTGGTGAGTGAGAGAACAAGCCATTGAGGGTTTAGCGGAAGGAGGGGACACAAGGTATAATACTTGAAGGGAAAATATTTACAGAGGGAAAGAGCAGGGGAATGGGACTAATTGGATAGCTCTACCAAATAGCTGGCACAGGCACGATGGGCTGAATATAATCCAACAGCAAAAGGCTGTGAACGAGGAGTAGTCCTGGAGGAAATCACTGTGGGATAGGGCAATGAGTCCATGGGGAGCTTTGAAAAACTGAAATAGGATCCTGTGCCTATTTCAGACCAGGATGGCTCTGACTAGTATTTGTGGGTCTTCAGCAGCCCAACCAGCTGTTCTTGAAGGGACCACAGGAAGCTGCTCAAAAAAAGGTACCAAAACTTACAGGAGTGTAGTTTCTTGCAGAGTCGGAAGGAGCAGTAGCACTCTTCCTGGCTGTTGACCATCAGTCAGCCGGCCTCCGGATTTTGGGCCCCAGCGTTTTTAAGGGCTGCTGTTTTTGGGAAGTGGCTTGTTAATTTGTTTTTACGGTGGGGTTTGGCCTGTGCTGAGTGAGTCTTTATACCAGTCAAGACTGTGTGACCACTCTCCTGCTTTAAGCTATATCTATTCCTTCAAAGCTTCCAGTGTCTTTACTGAACATGGGAATAACTGCTGGCATCTCGAGTAAATACTGAATCCAAAGGAGACTTCAGTACTGACTGCAGCGGTTGTACCCTGATTGATGGAAAGACAATTTAGCCAGTGAGTCAAAACATCATCTCTTACTTCTTAAGTCAGTAACCGACCTAATCTTTTGTCTCACAGCTCAATAAAGTACCTGAGCCTGAAACAGAAAGTCAGATATCCATGACGGCTTATCGTAGCGGAGGGGAAATTATTGTTGTGTTTGGAGGCTACCCTGCTTATAGTCACACAAATAATCATCTAAATAAGACGAGAGTCTGTTATTGGCAAATATCAATAGCTATCAGGTGTGTTCATAGTGGGATGTAGCATTTCAAGTCCTGCTGTGTCCATGGACTGTCAGTCTAATTACCGTGTCTTTGCATGACACTCACAGCCTTGCCTGGCTGATTTGAGAGTGCCAGGGCTGTCTCAACCTATCACTCAAAATCCTTTGTCCTATTTGGAATCCAAACCTTGCTTCTCCCCAGTCGCTCAGGCTGTTGCTCCTCACCTGGGGTGCAGCACGTCGTGTGCGGCAGTGAAACCCTCCGCTGGTTCCCTCGCAAAGGAAGGGGTCTCAACAACCTCTTCAACACTAAGGAGCATAGGGCGCGGAGCAGGGACCAGGGAAGTTTAAAGAGTGAGGGGAAAAGATCTATTTTTTAAGAAGACTTGCATTTCTATCACGCCTATCACAACCTCAGGACGTCCCAAAGCACTTTACTTTTGAAGTGTAGTTACTTTTGTAATGTAGGAAACGCGGCAGCTAATTTCTGCACAGCCAGCTCCCACAAACAGCAATGGAATAAATGACCAGTTAATCTATTTTAGTGATGTTAGTCGAGGGATAAATATTGGAGAATTTCCCTGCTCTTCTTCGAATTGCACCACGGGACCTTTTAAATACACCCATGAGGGCAGACGAGGCCTCGGTTTAACATCTCATCTGAAAGATGGCATCTCCGACAGTACAGCGCTCCCTAAGTACTGCCCCTCCAACAGTGCAGCACTCCCTCAGTCCTGCCACTCCAACAGTGCAGCGCTCCCTCAGTACTGCCCCTCCGACAGTGCAGCGTTCTCTCAGTACTGCCCCTCCGACAGTGCAGCGCTCCCTCAGTACTGCCCCTCCGACAGTGCAGCGCTCCCTCAGTAAAGCCCCTCCGACAGTGCAGCACTCCCTCAGTACTGCCCCTCCGACAGTGCAGCACTCCCTCAGTACTGCCCCTCCAACAGTGCAGCGCTCCCTCAGTACTGCCCCTCCGACAGTGCAGCGCTCCCTCAATACTGCCCCTCTGACAGTGCAGCGCTCCCTCAGTACTGCCCCTCCGACATTGCAGGGCTCCCTCAGTAATGTCCCTCCGACAGTGCAGCGCTCCCTCAGTACTGCCCCTCCGACATTGCAGCGCTCCCTCAGTACTGCCCCTCCGACAGTCCAGCGCCCCCTCAATACTACCCCTCCGACAATGCAGCGCTCCCTCAGTACTACCCCTCTGACAGTGCAGCGCTCCCACAATACTACCCCTCCGACAGTGCAGCGTTCCCTCAGTACTGCCCCTCCGACATTGCAGGGCTCCCTCAGTAATGCCCCTCCGACAGTGCAGCGCTCCCTCAGTACTGCCCCTCCGACATTGCAGCGCTCCCTCAGTACTGCCCCTCCGACAGTCCAGCGCCCCCTCAATACTACCCCTCCGACAATGCAGCGCTCCCTCAGTACTACCCCTCTGACAGTGCAGCGCTCCCACAATACTACCCCTCCGACAGTGCAGCGTTCCCTCAGTACTGCCCCTCCGACAGTGCAGCGCTCCCTCAGTACTGCCCCTCCGACAGTGCAGCGCTCCCTCAGTACTGCCCCTCCGACATTGCAGTGCTCCCTCAGTACTGCCCCTCCGACAGTGCAGCCCTCCCTCAGTACTGCCCCTCCGACAGTGCAGCGCTCCCTCAGTACTGCCCCTCCGACAGTGCAGGCTCCCTCAGTACTACCCCTCTGACAGTGCAGCACTCCCTCAGTACTGCCCCCCGACAGTGCAGCGCTCCCTCAGTACTACCCCTCTGACAGTGCAGCGCTCCCTCAGTACTACCCCTCCGACAGTGCAGCGCTCCCTCAGTACTACCCCTCTGACAGTGCAGCACTCCCTCAGTACTGCCCCTCCGACAGTGCAGCGCTCCCTCAGTACTGCCCCTCCGACAGTGCAGCACTCCCTCAGTACTGCCCCTCTGACAGTGCAGTACTCCCTCAGTACTGCCCCTCCGCCAGTGCAGCACTCCCTCAGTACTACCCCTCTGACAGTGCAGCACTCCCTCAGTACTACCCCTCTGACAGTGCAGCACTCCCTCAGTACTGCCCCTCCGACAGTGCAGCACTCCCTCAGTACTGCCCCTCTGACAGTGCAGCACTCCCTCAGTACTGCCCCTCCGACAGTGCAGCGCTCCCTCAGTACTGCCCCTCCGACATTGCAGCGCTCCCTCAGTACTGCCCCTCCGACAGTCCAGCGCCCCCTCAATACTACCCCTCCGACAATGCAGCGCTCCCTCAGTACTACCCCTCTGACAGTGCAGCGCTCCCACAATACTACCCCTCCGACAGTGCAGCGTTCCCTCAGTACTGCCCCTCCGACATTGCAGGGCTCCCTCAGTAATGCCCCTCCGACAGTGCAGCGCTCCCTCAGTACTGCCCCTCCGACATTGCAGCGCTCCCTCAGTACTGCCCCTCCGACAGTCCAGCGCCCCCTCAATACTACCCCTCCGACAATGCAGCGCTCCCTCAGTACTACCCCTCTGACAGTGCAGCGCTCCCACAATACTACCCCTCCGACAGTGCAGCGTTCCCTCAGTACTGCCCCTCCGACAGTGCAGCGCTCCCTCAGTACTGCCCCTCCGACAGTGCAGCGCTCCCTCAGTACAGCCCCTCCGACATTGCAGTGCTCCCTCAGTACTGCCCCTCCGACAGTGCAGCCCTCCCTCAGTACTGCCCCTCCGACAGTGCAGCGCTCCCTCAGTACTGCCCCTCCGACAGTGCAGCACTCCCTCAGTACTACCCCTCCGACAGTGCAGCACTCCCTCAGTACTGCCCCTCTGACAGTGCAGTGCTCCCTCAGTACTGCCCCTCCGCCAGTGCAGCACTCCCTCAGTACTACCCCTCTGACAGTGCAGCACTCCCTCAGTACTACCCCTCTGACAGTGCAGCACTCCCTCAGTACTGCCCCTCCGACAGTGCAGCACTCCCTCAGTACTGCCCCTCCGACAGTGCAGCACTCCCTCAGTACTGCCCCTCCGACAGTGCAGCACTCCCTCAGTACTGCCCCTCCGACAGTGCAGCGCTCCCTCAGTACTGCCCCTCCGACAGTGCAGCACTCCCTCATTACTGCCCCTCCGACAGTGCAGCACTCCCTCAGTACTGCCCCTCTGACAGTGCAGTGCTCCCTCAGTACTGCCCCTCCGACAGTGCAGCACTCCCTCAGTACTGCCCCTCTGACAGTGCAGCACTCCCTCAGTACTGCCCCTCCGACAGTGCAGCACTCCCTCAGTACTGCCCCTCCGACAGTGCAGCACTCCCTCAGTACTGCCCCTCCGACAGTGCAGCGCTCCCTCAGTACTGCCCCTCCGACAGTGCAGCACTCCCTCATTACTGCCCCTCCGACAGTGCAGCACTCCCTCAGTACTGCCCCTCTGACAGTGCAGCACTCCCTCATTACTGCCCCTCCGACAGTGCAGCACTCCCTCATTACTGCCCCTCCGACAGTGCAGCACTCCCTCAGTACTGCCCCTCCGACAGTGCAGCGCTCCCTCAGTACTGCCCCTCCGACAGTGCAGCACTCCCTCATTACTGCCCCTCCGACAGTGCAGCACTCCCTCAGTACTGCCCCTCCGACAGTGCAGCGCTCCCTCAGTACTGCCCCTCCGACAGTGCGGCGCTCCCTCATTACTGCCCCTCTGACAGTGCAGCACTCCCTCAGTACTGCCCCTCCGACAGTGCGGCGCTCCCTCATTACTGCCCCTCTGACAGTGCAGCACTCCCTCAGTACTGCCCCTCCGACAGTGCGGCGCTCCCTCATTACTGCCCCTCTGACAGTGCAGCGCTCCCTCAGTACTGCCCCTCCGCCAGTGCGGCGCTCCCTCAGTACTACCCCTCTGACAGTGCAGCACTCCCTCAGTACTACCCCTCTGACAGTGCAGCACTCCCTCAGTACTACCCCTCTGACAGTGCAGCACTCCCTCAGTACTACCCCTCTGACAGTGCAGCACTCCCTCAGTACTGTCCCTCCGACAGTGCAGCACTCCCTCAGTACTGCCCCTCCGACAGTGCAGCACTCCCTCAGTACTGCCCCTCCGACAGTGCAGCACTCCCTCAGTACTGCCCCTCCGACAGTGCAGCGCTCCCTCATTACTGCCCCTCCGACAGTGCAGCACTCCCTCAGTACTGCCCCTCTGACAGTGCAGCGCTCCCTCAGTACTGCCCCTCCGACAGTGCAGCACTCCCTCAGTACTGCCCCTCTGACAGTGCAGCACTCCCTCAGTACTGCCCCTCCGACAGTGCAGCACTCCCTCAGTACTGCCCCTCCGACAGTGCAGCACTCCCTCAGTACTGCCCCTCCGACAGTGCAGCGCTCCCTCAGTACTGCCCCTCCGACAGTGCAGCACTCCCTCATTACTGCCCCTCCGACAGTGCAGCACTCCCTCAGTACTGCCCCTCTGACAGTGCAGCACTCCCTCATTACTGCCCCTCCGACAGTGCAGCACTCCCTCATTACTGCCCCTCCGACAGTGCAGCACTCCCTCAGTACTGCCCCTCCGACAGTGCAGCGCTCCCTCAGTACTGCCCCTCCGACAGTGCAGCACTCCCTCATTACTGCCCCTCTGACAGTGCAGCACTCCCTCAGTACTGCCCCTCCGACAGTGCAGCGCTCCCTCAGTACTGCCCCTCCGACAGTGCGGCGCTCCCTCATTACTGCCCCTCTGACAGTGCAGCACTCCCTCAGTACTGCCCCTCCGACAGTGCAGCACTCCCTCATTACTGCCCCTCTGACAGTGCAGCGCTCCCTCAGTACTGCCCCTCTGACAGTGCAGCACTCCCTCAGTACTGCCCCTCCGACAGTGCAGCACTCCCTCATTACTGCCCCTCTGACAGTGCAGTGCTCCCTCAGTACTGCCCCTCCGACAGTGCAGCACTCCCTCAGTACTGCCCCTCCGACAGTGCAGCACTCCCTCAGTACTGCCCCTCCGACAGTGCGGCGCTCCCTCATTACTGCCCCTCCGACAGTGCAGCGCTCCCTCAGTACTGCCCCTCTGACAGTGCAGTGCTCCCTCAGTACTGCCCCTCCGACAGTGCAGCACTCCCTCAGTACTGCCCCTCCGACAGTGCAGTGCTCCCTCAGTACTGCCCCTCCGACATTGCAGGGCTCCCTCAGTAATGTCCCTCCGACAGTGCAGCGCTCCCTCAGTACTGCCCCTCCGACATTGCAGCGCTCCCTCAGTACTGCCCCTCCGACAGTCCAGCGCCCCCTCAATACTACCCCTCCGACAATGCAGCGCTCCCTCAGTACTACCCCTCTGACAGTGCAGCGCTCCCACAATACTACCCCTCCGACAGTGCAGCGTTCCCTCAGTACTGCCCCTCCGACATTGCAGGGCTCCCTCAGTAATGCCCCTCCGACAGTGCAGCGCTCCCTCAGTACTGCCCCTCCGACATTGCAGCGCTCCCTCAGTACTGCCCCTCCGACAGTCCAGCGCCCCCTCAATACTACCCCTCCGACAATGCAGCGCTCCCTCAGTACTACCCCTCTGACAGTGCAGCGCTCCCACAATACTACCCCTCCGACAGTGCAGCGTTCCCTCAGTACTGCCCCTCCGACAGTGCAGCGCTCCCTCAGTACTGCCCCTCCGACAGTGCAGCGCTCCCTCAGTACAGCCCCTCCGACATTGCAGTGCTCCCTCAGTACTGCCCCTCCGACAGTGCAGCCCTCCCTCAGTACTGCCCCTCCGACAGTGCAGCGCTCCCTCAGTACTGCCCCTCCGACAGTGCAGCACTCCCTCAGTACTACCCCTCTGACAGTGCAGCACTCCCTCAGTACTGCCCCCCGACAGTGCAGCGCTCCCTCAGTACTACCCCTCTGACAGTGCAGCGCTCCCTCAGTACTACCCCTCCGACAGTGCAGCGCTCCCTCAGTACTACCCCTCTGACAGTGCAGCACTCCCTCAGTACTGCCCCTCCGACAGTGCAGCGCTCCCTCAGTACTGCCCCTCCGACAGTGCAGCACTCCCTCAGTACTGCCCCTCTGACAGTGCAGTACTCCCTCAGTACTGCCCCTCCGCCAGTGCAGCACTCCCTCAGTACTACCCCTCTGACAGTGCAGCACTCCCTCAGTACTACCCCTCTGACAGTGCAGCACTCCCTCAGTACTGCCCCTCCGACAGTGCAGCACTCCCTCAGTACTGCCCCTCTGACAGTGCAGCACTCCCTCAGTACTGCCCCTCCGACAGTGCAGCGCTCCCTCAGTACTGCCCCTCCGACATTGCAGCGCTCCCTCAGTACTGCCCCTCCGACAGTCCAGCGCCCCCTCAATACTACCCCTCCGACAATGCAGCGCTCCCTCAGTACTACCCCTCTGACAGTGCAGCGCTCCCACAATACTACCCCTCCGACAGTGCAGCGTTCCCTCAGTACTGCCCCTCCGACATTGCAGGGCTCCCTCAGTAATGCCCCTCCGACAGTGCAGCGCTCCCTCAGTACTGCCCCTCCGACATTGCAGCGCTCCCTCAGTACTGCCCCTCCGACAGTCCAGCGCCCCCTCAATACTACCCCTCCGACAATGCAGCGCTCCCTCAGTACTACCCCTCTGACAGTGCAGCGCTCCCACAATACTACCCCTCCGACAGTGCAGCGTTCCCTCAGTACTGCCCCTCCGACAGTGCAGCGCTCCCTCAGTACTGCCCCTCCGACAGTGCAGCGCTCCCTCAGTACAGCCCCTCCGACATTGCAGTGCTCCCTCAGTACTGCCCCTCCGACAGTGCAGCCCTCCCTCAGTACTGCCCCTCCGACAGTGCAGCGCTCCCTCAGTACTGCCCCTCCGACAGTGCAGCACTCCCTCAGTACTACCCCTCCGACAGTGCAGCACTCCCTCAGTACTGCCCCTCTGACAGTGCAGTGCTCCCTCAGTACTGCCCCTCCGCCAGTGCAGCACTCCCTCAGTACTACCCCTCTGACAGTGCAGCACTCCCTCAGTACTACCCCTCTGACAGTGCAGCACTCCCTCAGTACTGCCCCTCCGACAGTGCAGCACTCCCTCAGTACTGCCCCTCCGACAGTGCAGCACTCCCTCAGTACTGCCCCTCCGACAGTGCAGCACTCCCTCAGTACTGCCCCTCCGACAGTGCAGCGCTCCCTCAGTACTGCCCCTCCGACAGTGCAGCACTCCCTCATTACTGCCCCTCCGACAGTGCAGCACTCCCTCAGTACTGCCCCTCTGACAGTGCAGTGCTCCCTCAGTACTGCCCCTCCGACAGTGCAGCACTCCCTCAGTACTGCCCCTCTGACAGTGCAGCACTCCCTCAGTACTGCCCCTCCGACAGTGCAGCACTCCCTCAGTACTGCCCCTCCGACAGTGCAGCACTCCCTCAGTACTGCCCCTCCGACAGTGCAGCGCTCCCTCAGTACTGCCCCTCCGACAGTGCAGCACTCCCTCATTACTGCCCCTCCGACAGTGCAGCACTCCCTCAGTACTGCCCCTCTGACAGTGCAGCACTCCCTCATTACTGCCCCTCCGACAGTGCAGCACTCCCTCATTACTGCCCCTCCGACAGTGCAGCACTCCCTCAGTACTGCCCCTCCGACAGTGCAGCGCTCCCTCAGTACTGCCCCTCCGACAGTGCAGCACTCCCTCATTACTGCCCCTCCGACAGTGCAGCACTCCCTCAGTACTGCCCCTCCGACAGTGCAGCGCTCCCTCAGTACTGCCCCTCCGACAGTGCGGCGCTCCCTCATTACTGCCCCTCTGACAGTGCAGCACTCCCTCAGTACTGCCCCTCCGACAGTGCGGCGCTCCCTCATTACTGCCCCTCTGACAGTGCAGCACTCCCTCAGTACTGCCCCTCCGACAGTGCGGCGCTCCCTCATTACTGCCCCTCTGACAGTGCAGCGCTCCCTCAGTACTGCCCCTCCGCCAGTGCGGCGCTCCCTCAGTACTACCCCTCTGACAGTGCAGCACTCCCTCAGTACTACCCCTCTGACAGTGCAGCACTCCCTCAGTACTACCCCTCTGACAGTGCAGCACTCCCTCAGTACTACCCCTCTGACAGTGCAGCACTCCCTCAGTACTGTCCCTCCGACAGTGCAGCACTCCCTCAGTACTGCCCCTCCGACAGTGCAGCACTCCCTCAGTACTGCCCCTCCGACAGTGCAGCACTCCCTCAGTACTGCCCCTCCGACAGTGCAGCGCTCCCTCATTACTGCCCCTCCGACAGTGCAGCACTCCCTCAGTACTGCCCCTCTGACAGTGCAGCGCTCCCTCAGTACTGCCCCTCCGACAGTGCAGCACTCCCTCAGTACTGCCCCTCTGACAGTGCAGCACTCCCTCAGTACTGCCCCTCCGACAGTGCAGCACTCCCTCAGTACTGCCCCTCCGACAGTGCAGCACTCCCTCAGTACTGCCCCTCCGACAGTGCAGCGCTCCCTCAGTACTGCCCCTCCGACAGTGCAGCACTCCCTCATTACTGCCCCTCCGACAGTGCAGCACTCCCTCAGTACTGCCCCTCTGACAGTGCAGCACTCCCTCATTACTGCCCCTCCGACAGTGCAGCACTCCCTCATTACTGCCCCTCCGACAGTGCAGCACTCCCTCAGTACTGCCCCTCCGACAGTGCAGCGCTCCCTCAGTACTGCCCCTCCGACAGTGCAGCACTCCCTCATTACTGCCCCTCTGACAGTGCAGCACTCCCTCAGTACTGCCCCTCCGACAGTGCAGCGCTCCCTCAGTACTGCCCCTCCGACAGTGCGGCGCTCCCTCATTACTGCCCCTCTGACAGTGCAGCACTCCCTCAGTACTGCCCCTCCGACAGTGCAGCACTCCCTCATTACTGCCCCTCTGACAGTGCAGCGCTCCCTCAGTACTGCCCCTCTAACAGTGCAGCACTCCCTAAGTTTTGCCCCTCCCACAGTGCAGCGCTCCCTCATTACTGCCCCTCTGACAGTGCAGTGCTCCCTCAGTACTGCCCCTCCGACAGTGCAGCACTCCCTCAGTACTGCCCCTCCGACAGTGCAGCACTCCCTCAGTACTGCCCCTCCGACAGTGCGGCGCTCCCTCATTACTGCCCCTCCGACAGTGCAGCGCTCCCTCAGTACTGCCCCTCTGACAGTGCAGTGCTCCCTCAGTACTGCCCCTCCGACAGTGCAGCACTCCCTCAGTACTGCCCCTCCGACAGTGCAGTGCTCCCTCAGTACTGCCCCTCCGACAGTGCAGTGCTCCCTCAGTACTGCCCCTCTGACAGTGCAGTGCTCCCTCAGTACTGCCCCTCCGACAGTGCGGCGCTCCCTCAGTACTGCCCCACTATCAGTGCAGCACTCCCTCAGTACTGCCCCTCCGACAGTGCAGCACTCCCTCAGTACTACCCCTCTGACAGTGCAGCGCTCCCTCAGTACTGCCCCTCTGACAGTGCAGCACTCCCTCAGTACTGCCCCTCTGACAGTGCAGCACTCCCTCAGTACTACCCCTCTGACAGTGCAGCGCTCCCTCAGTACTGCCCCTCTGACAGTGCAGCGCTCCCTCAGTACTGCCCCTCCGACAGTGCAGCACTCCCTCAGTACTGCCCCTCTGACAGTGCAGCACTCCCTCAGTACTACCCCTCTGACAGTGCAGCGCTCCCTCAGTACTGCCCCTCCGACAGTGCAGCGCTCCCTCAGTACTGCCCCCCGACAGTGCAGCGCTCCCTCAGCACTGCCCCTCCGACAGTGCAGCACTCCCTCAGTACTGCCCCTCTGACAGTGCAGCACTCCCTCAGTACTGCCCCTCCGACAGTGCAGCACTCCCTCAGTACTACCCCTCTGACAGTGCAGCGCTCCCTCAGTACTGCCCCTCCGACAGTGCAGCGCTCCCTCAGTACTGCCCCCCGACAGTGCAGCGCTCCCTCAGTACTGCCCCTCCGACAGTGCAGCGCTCCCTCAGTACTGCCCCCCGACAGTGCAGCGCTCCCTCAATACTGCCCCTCCGACAGTGCAGCGCTCCCTCAGTACTGCCCCCCGACAGTGCAGCGCTCCCTCAGTACTGCCCCCCGACAGTGCAGCGCTCCCTCATTACTGCCCCTCCGACAGTGCAGCGCTCCCTCAGTACTGCCCCCCGACAGTGCAGCGCTCCCTCAGTACTGCCCCCCGACAGTGCAGCGCTCCCTCAGTACTGCCCCTCTGACAGTGCGGTGCTCCCTCAGTACTGCCCCTCTGACAGTGCGGTGCTCCCTCAGTACTGCCCCTCTGACAGTGCAGCACTCCCTCAGTACTGCCCCTCTGACAGTGCAGCACTCCCTCAGTACTGCCCCTCTGACAGTGCAGCACTCCCTCAGTACTGCCCCTCTGACAGTGCAGCACTCCCTCAGTACTGCCCCTCTGACAGTGCAGCACTCCCTCAGTACTGCCCCTCTGACAGTGCAGCGCTCCCTCAGTACTGCCCCTCTGACAGTGCAGCACTCCCTCAGTACTGCCCCTCCGACAGTGCAGCACTCCCTCAGTACTGCCCCTCCGACAGTGCGGCGCTCCCTCAGTACTGCCCCTCTGACAGTGCAGCACTCCCTCAGTACTGCCCCTCTGACAGTGCGGCGCTCCCTCAGTACTGCCCCTCTGACAGTGCAGCACTCTCTCAGTACGGCCCCTCCGACAGTGCGGCGCTCCCTCTGTACTACCCCTCCGACAGTGCAGCACTCCCTCAGTACTGCCCCTCTGACAGTGCAGCACTCCCTCAGTACTGCCCCTCTGACAGTGCAGCGCTCCCTCAGTACTGCCCCTCCGACAGTGCAGCACTCCCTCAGTACTGCCCCTCCGACAGTGCAGCACTCCCTCAGTACTGCCCCTCCGACAGTGCAGCGCTCCCTCAGTACTGCCCCTCCGACAGTGCGGCGCTCCCTCAGTACTGCCTCTCCGACAGTGCAGCACTCCCTCAGTACTGCCCCTCCGACAGTGCAGCGCTCCCTCAGTACTGACCCTCCGACAGTGCAGCGCTCCCTCAGTACCGCCCCTCCGACAGTGCAGCGCTCCCTCAGTACTGCCCCTCCGACAGTGCAGCGCTCCCTCAGTACTGCCCCTCCGACAGTGCAGCGCTCCCTCAGTACTGCCCCTCCGACAGTGCGGCGCTCCCTCAGTACTGCCCCTCCGACAGTGCAGCGCTCCCTCAGTACTGCCCCTCCGACAGTGCAGGCGCTCCCTCAGTACCGCCCCTCTGACAGTGCAGCACTCACTCAGTACTACATTGAGTATCAGCCTCCTTGTTTAGATTACAACCTATTCTGTCTGATTTTATCCCCTCCTATCTTAAAGTCGCACTGGGATCTGGTCCAATGGGCAATGGCTTGGTACTTCAAACAAGCAGCCATTCTTCATTCGCAAGCCTAGACTGAGAATCTGCAGCTATTCAACTGCATGTGGCTTCACCATTAAACTTGCTTCTCTCCTCACCTGATGATCATACGCTTCTATTTTTCATCAGAAGTCACTGGATCGATCAGGATTGGGAAACCTGGTTGATTATTTCCATGCTTTACCAAGGGGGCACTGAGGTTATTTGTAATATCCCTCTAATTGCCCCAGGTTAGACTCAGCACGGAGCAGAGGTGGAACCTGGGGCCTTCTTGTCATATGGCTCAGTCTCACATTGAGTCATGTGATGCACTTACCCAATGAGCTTTATCAAAATTCTGATCCAGGGTTTAAAGAAATAAAGCTATCTGTCCTGGATTTATCACAGCTCAACCGTATCTGTGCGTTGCAGATCACTGGCATGTGTCCCATTAGTTTCAGTCAATATTAATTCCTGTTTACTACCTCACATACCGTGAAAGCATCCTTCGTTCTTGCCAAGCGTCTCCATCTGTTGTCATATTTACTATCCGGCAAACTTGTTACTCCAATCTGTCGCTCCGACAACAGGTGAGAATGGGAGCAGAGCTGGAGAAATGTCAGCTCCTCATTCATGCTGCACCTTCACTGCTCATAAGACTAGAACTTGCGACAAGTTGGGGAGAGAGGCTGGGGGAGAAAAAGATATTTTTTTACATTGGGTGGCACAGCAAATTTGCATGACTTACTGTAGAGAGAGAGGTGGAAAAATTCGGTTGCTTTGCGCCTCCCGTTAACGCCCTAAGAGGGCGCTAATGGGGCGCAAAGCAACTAGCGCCCGGGCGCGGCGATGTTTGCGCCGCTCACAAAATTGACCAGACATTTTGCAGCGGCACTAAACACTACCGCCACAATCTCCTGTGCCCGCAGATCGTGACATCAGTCGAGCGGGTAGCGCCCCGGAACGGATATTGAGTGGCGCCCCCTGCCTTACCGCCTGCCACTAGCAACGACCGGTTGAGGGGAACGTTTTGCAGTCGGGAAGGGAATGGGGGAGCGCTATTTAAAGGCGGCCGCTTCCTGACTTTTTTTGTCGGCGACATTTTTGCACCACGCATTCTGAGAGAGAGAGAGAGAGAGAGACTTCTGGAGAGATTCAATGCTGTGTGAAGGAGTTTTAGGTACTGAGCAGCACTTTGCAGGTTCATTTTGATTTGATCTTCCTTGTATTGATTTAGAAGAGACTATCGAAGCTGCGCTCTGAGCTCTTTCCCTGGGCCTCTCCATTGTTCTTTCCAGCAGATTTGATGTACAGGTCTCTCCAGGCCGAGATTCAAGGCTACAATGAGCAGGGTGTGGATGGAGAGCAAGATCGACCCTCCCCTTTAAGAAATGGCCGTCACCAGTGTGTCTGTGTTCCATTGCTGACTGACATCACATGAGCTTTGCCAGCGCTCTAAGTTAGCGCCTCGCTCCTCGGCGTTAGCGCCTTAAGAGAGGTGTGTAGTGCCTGATTTAACGCTCCAATCACCTCCAGGGGCGATAGAAGCCAAGTTTGCAGTCAGAGGCGATAATTAGCGCCAGGCGCTAAACTTTGCGCCCGGCTGATAATTGCACCCCAAACGGGCCGATACCAAATTTCTCCCCCAGAGTCTTATCTTCAATAGGGAATTCCTCAGTGTGTCCGATGTACTCAGTAAATAACAGACCCTCTAACCAGAAGCTGTCCACACCTCTTAGGCAGCCAGAAGGTGGGTTTGGGTGAAGACCCTATGGCCAGTTTGATGTCTTTCCAGATAGTCAGTGCTACTGTCTCCTCATTGCAGCTTTAACATCCACCTGATGGGAACAGGGTCTCGGTTTAACACTGTATCAGTGCAATGCAGAGCTCCCTCAGTACTATACTGGACTGTCAGCCCATCTTACGTGCTCAGGTCCTGGAGCGGGGCTTGAACCCACAACCTTCTGGCTCAGTGCTACCAACTGCGTAAAAAAAATTCTCCTCATCCCCCCTCTGGTTCTTTTGCCAATTATCTTAAACCTGTGTCCTCTGGTTACTGACCGTCCTGCCAGTGGAAACAGTTTCTCCCTATCTACTCTTATCAAAAACCCCTCATAATTTTGAACACCTCTATTAAATCTTCCCTTAACCATCTCTGTTCTAAGGAGATCAATTCCAGCTCCTCTTGTCTCTCCACATAACTGAAGTCCCTTGTCACTTGTACCATTCTGGTCAATCTCCCCTTAACCTTCTCTGCTCTAAGGAGAACAATCCCATCTTCTCCAGTCTCTCCGCATAACTGAAGTCCCTCATCCCTGATTTGAAACCCAAATGTTTAAAAAGTATGTATATATTATATATTAATATACATGTTATATATTAGAATATAAATATATTGTAATAACAAGCAGCATGTGGGTCTCAATTTCTTCAGTCTGGGGAGCCCAGGAAGATCCTAGGTTTGATGCCTGGCCTCTGGTGAGTGAGGGGGTCAGTAGGGTGACCTCCTCCACTGGAATCGGGGCGGGAGAGGATGGGAAGGAGGGAATAATTACATCTGTGAGACTTCACCCTCCAGTAAGAACCTGCTGAAAAAGACACCTGTGTTTGGGTGGGGCTACGATTGGCCTCCATGCCGCCACCACAGTCGAATAGCCCGCCGACTCACGCTGTCCGGGATCATGCGGGGGAGGGCAGTGTGTTAACTTCTGAACCGTAGGTTGGTGAGGTGAGGGGTCTTGTTTGCTGCCAGCTCTGCGAATAGCTGTTTAACTCTAACAAAGATCGAAGAGCTTCCAACCCATTTGAAGCGTACTCCCTACAGTAGGCCCTGCTGTGATGCAGCCCACTCTTCTGGAATCTTCTATCGTAAATCGGAGAGTACTTACACAGGAGCCAGCACATCTTAGCCTGAAACATAGCTGTTTGTCTATTTAGATTGGTGGTTACCGAGTTAAATTGTATCTTCATGCGATGCCTGTTGCCACGCAAATTGCTAGCCAGGAAGTGCCATTATATTAAATAGTCAAACAAAAATGCCGTTGTGTTGATGTGTCGCAGGCGTTTGATTCCCAACAAGGAAACGGTGAAATTTTAGAGCTGAGTTTTGAGATACCAGTGTGAAGCCTTGCCTGTTGGCTATGAACTCAAAAGGTGAGCTGTTTGGTATCAGTTCTGTTCATCTCTCTGTTTTTGTGTTGAACAAGTTCAAGTCACATCGGAAGTTAGAAGAAGCTGTTCTTCGCCCGCCACCCGAAGTGGATGAGGGACAGGCTGAGAGAATGAACTCTTCAATAAGGAGTTGGATAGCTAACCGGTTGGAATAGGATAAGAGGGATAGTGATAGGCTGAGATACTCCGTGGAATATTGTACCTGTGTTGATGGTGCTGGGGGACAGAAGGGAGATATATTGCTGAATATATGGCTGAACAGTTGAGTTGTAAGAATGCAAGAATGTTCTGGAAGTTTCTTTGATTAATTTTGGGAATCAGGTAGTCTTCAAAAAGAACATTCCACAATTTAAAATGATTTTTTGTTCCCTGGAACACTTTCTTCTTCTTACCATGGAGAGCGAGCTGGTGTGGTGTGTCCCACTGCAGTCAGTTAGACCGGCTACCCAGACCGGCTACCCAATATACCAAGACTGGCTACCCGGTATACCGAGACCGGCTACCCAATATACCAAGACTGGCTACCCGGTATACCGAGACCGGCTACCCAATATACCAAGACTGGCTACCCGATATACCGAGTCCGGCTACCCAATATACCAAGACTGGCTACCCGGTATACCGAATCCGGCTACCCAATATACCAAGACTGGCTACCCAATATACCAAGACCGGCTACCCAATATACCAAGACTGGCTACCCGGTATACCGAGACCGGCTACCCAATATACCAAGACTGGCTACCCGGTATACCGAGACCGGCTACCCGGTATACCAAGACCGGCTACCCGGTATACCAAGACCGGCTACCCAATATACCGAGACCGGCTACCCGGTATACCCAGACCGGCTACCCAATATACCGAGACCGGCTACCCGGTATACCGAGACCGGCTACCCGGTATACCAAGACCGGCTACCCGGTATACCGAGACCGGCTACCCAATATACCAAGACCGGCTAGCCAATATACCGAGACCGGCTACCCGGTATACCAAGACCGGCTACCCGGTATACCAAGACCGGCTACCCGGTATACCGAGACCGGCTAGCCAATATACCGAGACCGGCTACCCGGTATACTGAGACCGGCTACCCGGTATACCAAGACCGACTACCCAATATACCGAGACCGGCTACCCAATATACCAAGACAGGCTACCCAATATACCAAGACCGGCTACCCAATATACCAAGACTGGCTACCCAATACACCGAGACTGGCTACCCGGTATACCGAGACCGGCTACCCAATATACCGAGACCAGCTACCCAATATACCGAGACCGGCTACCCAATATACCAAGACGGGCTACCCAATATACCGAGACCGGCTACCCAATATACCAAGACGGGCTACCCAGTATACCGAGACCGGCTACCCAATATACCAAGACTGGCTACCCAATATACTGAGACCGGCTACCCGATAAACCATCACAAACCATCACAAGTACTAGACACAGTCATACACCATACAGCACACACACTTTGAAGACTCATAATAATCTAATGGGAGCTTAGCTAACAAACGTTGTGAATGGACCTTGAGTGCTATAGATTGTGACACCCTGAGATTGGATGATCAGACTAGAAGTCCCCAAAAGGTAGAGTCATTTGTCGCAGCCAGTTCAGTGCAGTGTAATACTGTGTATGAGTGTGTTTGTATGTATGAGCATCTGTTCGAGTGTGTGTGTGTGCACATGCGCACGTTTGCATGTTTGTGCTGGTGTTTATGTGTGCGTGTTTGTGTGACTTTGCACTGTGAAACGCACCCAGAGTACGACCCTAGATTCTGTTCTTCAGAATCTGTATTGTCTAGAGAGAGCTGTGTAACACTGGCATACAGTACTGGTGGGTACAGGTCTGTCACTGTATAACACTGGGGTACAGTACTGGTGGGTACAGGTCTGTCATTGTGTAACACTGGGGTACAGTACTGGTGGGTACAGGTCTGTCATTGTGTAACACTGGGGTACAGTACTGGTGGGTACAGGTCTGTCATTGTGTAACACTGGGGTACAGTACTGGTGGGTACAGGTCTGTCACTGTATAACACTGGGGTACAGTACTGGTAGGTACAGGTCTGTCACTGTAACACTGGGGTACAGTACTGGTGGGTACAGGTCTGTCATTGTGTAACACTGGGGTATGGTACTGGTGGGTACAGGTCTGTCATTGTGTAACACTGGGGTACGGTACTGGTGGGTACAGGTCTGTCATTGTGTAACACTGGGGTACAGTACTGGTGGGTACAGGTGTGTCATTGTGTAACACTGGGGTATGGTACTGGTGGGTACAGGTCTGTCATTGTGTAACACTGGGGTACGGTACTGGTGGGTACAGGTCTGTCATTGTGTAACACTGGGGTACGGTACTGGTGGGTACAGGTCTGTCATTGTGTAACACTGGGGTACAGTACTGGTGGGTACAGGTCTGTCATTGTGTAACACTGGGGTACGGTACTGGTGGGTACAGGTCTGTCATTGTGTAACACTGGGGTACAGTACTGGTGGGTACAGGTCTGTCATTGTGTAACACTGGGGTACAGTACTGGTGGGTACAGGTCTGTCATTGTGTAACACTGGGGTACAGTACTGGTGGGTACAGGTCTGTCATTGTGTAACACTGGGGTACAGTACTGGTAGGTACAGGTCTGTCACTGTAACACTGGAGTACAGTACTGGTGGGGACAGGTCTGTCATTGTGTAACACTGGGGTACAGTACTGGTGGGTACAGGTCTGTCATTGTGTAACACTGGGGTACAGTACTGGTGGGTACAGGTCTATCATTGTGTAACACTGGGGTACAGTACTGGTAGGTACAGGTCTGTCACTGTAACACTGGGGTACAGTACTGGTGGGTACAGGTGTGTCATTGTGTAACACTGGGGTACAGTACTGGTGGGTACAGGTCTGTCATTGTGTAACACTGGGGTACAGTACTGGTGGGTACAGGTCTATCATTGTGTAACACTGGGGTACAGTACTGGTGGGTACAGGTCTATCATTGTGTAACACTGGGGTACAGTACTGGTGGGTACAGGTCTATCATTGTGTAACACTGGGGTACAGTACTGGTTGGTACAGGTGTGTCATTGTGTAACACTGGGGTACAGTACTGGTGGGTACAGGTCTGTCATTGTGTAACACTGGGGTACAGTACTGGTGGGTACAGGTCTATCATTGTGTAACACTGGGGTACAGTACTGGTGGGTACAGGTCTGTCATTGTGTAACACTGGGGTACAGTACTGGTGGGTACAGGTGTGTCATTGTGTAACACTGGGGTACAGTACTGGTGGGTACAGGTCTGTCATTGTGTAACACTGGGGTACAGTACTGGTGGGTACAGGTCTATCATTGTGTAACACTGGGGTACAGTACTGGTGGGTACAGGTGTGTCATTGTGTAACACTGGGGTACAGTACTGGTGGGTACAGGTCTGTCATTGTGTAACACTGGGGTACAGTACTGGTGGGTACAGGTCTATCATTGTGTAACACTGGGGTACAGTACTGGAGGGTACAGGTCTGTCATTGTGTAACACTGGGGTACAGTACTGGTGGGTACAGGTCTGTCATTGTGTAACACTGGGGTACAGTACTGGAGGGTACAGGTCTGTCATTGTGTAACACTGGGGTACAGTACTGGTGGGTACAGGTCTATCATTGTGTAACACTGGGGTACAGTACTGGTGGGTACAGGTCTATCATTGTGTAACACTGGGGTACAGTACTGGAGGGTACAGGTCTGTCATTGTATAACACTATTTCAGGGGATGAATTTAGACCATTGCAGAGGAAATGTATTCACCCAATTTTCCATCCATTCATTCTATCAAACGCTTTTGAAAGTCCAAATAGATATCATGTCCACTGCACGGATACACACCCTACCCTATTGAACAGTGCTACCACCACTCGGAGGTGCAGAGTTTCAGCAGGAGCTGCTTGTCTCTTTGCACTGAGCCCTGGATATATGAGTGTGTGCTGTCAGGTAACTCCTTTCAGCAGACGGTGTCCCAAGTCTCAGAGTTTCCTCATGATCTGTGTGACGGGCGTCTGTTTCAGCGTGATGGAAGGACATGCCAGGGCAGCTCTCCCACTGATGTCTGTCGCTCTGTTCCTTTCTGCCACTCTCTGTTTCTTCCTCTCTCTGATATTCTCTCTCTCTCTGTGTTTCTCTGTCTGTCACTCTCCCTGTTTCTAACCCTCTGTAATCACTCTCCCTGTCCCCGTAGCTCTCTCTGTCCCTCTATGTCTTTCTATCACTCTCTCTCTGTCAGTGTGCCTCTGTTTATTTCTCTATCCAATTTTGTCTCTGTCACTGTGTGTCTCTGTCCATCTGTCTGTCTATTACTCTTTCTCTGTTTCTCAGTCACTCTCTCACTGTTTCTATCCATCTCTCTGTCACTGTCTTTCTGTCCGTCTGTCTTTCTGTCTGTGTGTCTCTCTCTCACTGTATCATCCCCCTCTCTGACTTTCTCTCTCTTTCTCTGTCCATCTGTCACTCTGTGTGTGTGTGTGTGTCTCTCTCTCTCACTCTTTCTATCTCTGTGCCTCTAGCTCTTTGTCTGTCTCTGATTCTGTCTCTCCTTTTTATCTAACTGTCTCTCTGTCTCTATCTCTCCTTGTCTGACTCTGTCTCTCTCCTCTACTTTGTCTCTTTCTGGTTCTGTGTGTGCTATTTGTAATCAGCAAAACCAGAGCTTGATTAATGTGCCAGGCTTCTGGGAAGCCCGAGGTTTCTGTGGTACCACAGTGTTGGTCTGTGTCCCAAGCACCGCTAGTCTCAGCCAACACAAGCGGGAGGAGTTTGGGGCAATGTGCAGTTTTGATTTCAATGAAATACTCCGCACTTAACTGACTAAATGTCCTTAATACTGAGCTGCAGTGAGTTTCACAGTGAAACGTGATTCATGATTTAAATTAAACTTGTGGATCGGAGCCAAGAGAATTCGATTTAGCAAGTGACAAGAGCCAAGTTTGGATTAGTACTGAGGAAGTGTGCTTACTGGCAAATAAATTGAGGTAAGCCCTCATTTCAGCAATCCGTCATCCTATCAAACCATGCTCAAATCATCCATTGATCCCAAAGTCAGAAGCCCAATAATAACATCCAATCCCCCATCAGAGAGAGAGGAGCCCTTCAACCTCCCTGTATGGGCAGGATTTGAACCCAGTTTTCAGAGCGTGAAAGGACAGTGTCTGACCCACTGGCCCACTCTTTATCAGTCCAGGCCTCTGGATTACTAGTCCAGTAACATAACAACTACACTACCGTACCCAAATCCGGCAGGAGTTTGGTGGAAGCACCAAAGAAATGGGATAAACCCGGTGTAACCAGAGTTATGACAGGAGAACCCCATGAAAATAGAAGTTCCTTCTTTCTCTCTTCCCAATGCCCTGCTTGACATCCATTCTCTTTTGCAAAGCATATTGGGATGCTTTGTCACATTAAAGATGCTGCTACACTCTGGCCCAGAAATTCGGGTCGGAGGCTTCCCGCAGGTGCAAGCATAGCGGGTGCACTTACATAGCGCGCCTGCCGTTGTGCTGTGGGCCCACGTGTGATTCCGATCCTGGGACTCCTCCAGCTGCCGGTGTGCAGTGCTCGCGTATCCCAGCGGCGCAACTAGTTCGCACCGTCCCCTGGGATCACGTGGTCCATGGGGAGCCAATCGGAGCAGGGAATCTCCATTCATAGATTTGACAGGAAGACCTGTCAAATCTATGAATATAGATCGGCCCCAAAACCTAAGAAAGACTTCAAATAATTTTTTTTTAAAACATCACATTTTTAAAATAACTATAAATTACATAAATTAACTATTTTAAACAAAAATTTAAATTTTTGAAAAAATGTATTAAAGTTTTTAACGGGGCTAAAAATAAACTTACCTTTCTTTAAAGTATTTAAAAATGATAAACCTGTGGAAAAAATGTTTAAATTTTACTTAATTCACCTCTTACCTTGTTAAAAGCAGGCCTTGTGCCTGCTTTTTCCACGCGCAGCTGCTAGGGACTTACCCGCACGGAGAAACCTGTAAAAAAAGCGGAAGTTCAATGCGTACGCGCTGCCTCTCCCGCGCACGCGGTTGACACGCGAACCCCTTCCTTCAAGAGACCGGAAGTTCCGGTTTCCCGTGCAGCACGTACTCACCTGTGGGGACCCGAATTTCTGGGCCATTAAGTTATTGTATGTGCCTGATTGCCGAAAAACGCAACTGATTCAGTACTGACCTTTAGGGAAGGAAACCTGCTGTCTTTACCTGATCTGGCCTATATGTGGCTCTAGTCCCACACCACCATGATATGACTCTTAAAAAGCCCTCTGAAGTGGCCTAGCAAGCCATTCAGTTGTATAAGGGCAACTAGGGTTGGGCAATAAATGCCAGACTTGCCAGTGACACCACATCCCAAGAAATAATCATTAAACTAGATCAATTATTGAGAGAATCCAACCATTAAACTAGATCAATTATTGAGAGAATCCAACCATTAAACTGGATCAATTATTGAGAGAATCCAATCATTAAACTGGATCAATTATTGAGAGAATCCAATCATTAAACTGGATCAATTATTGAGAGAATCCAACCATTAAACTAGATCAATTATTGAGAGAATCCAATCATTAAACTGGATCAATTATTGAGAGAATCCAATCATTAAACTGGATCAATTATTGAGAGAATCCAATCATTAAACTGGATCAATTATTGAGAGAATCCAATCATTAAACTGGATCAATTATTGAGAGAATCCAATCATTAAACTGGATCAATTATTGAGAGAATCCAATCAATAAACTGGATCAATTATTGAGAGAATCCAATCATTAAACTGGATCAATTATTGAGAGAATCCAATCATTAAACTGGATCAATTATTGAGAGAATCCAATCATTAAACTGGATCAATTATTGAGAGAATCCAATCATTAAACTGGATCAATTATTGAGAGAATCCAACCATTAAACTGGATCAATTATTGAGAGAATCCAATCATTAAACTAGATCAATTATTGAGAGAATCCAACCATTAAACTGGATCAATTATTGAGAGAATCCAATC
This sequence comes from Squalus acanthias, assembly GCA_030390025.1. Classification (NCBI taxonomy): domain Eukaryota; kingdom Metazoa; phylum Chordata; class Chondrichthyes; order Squaliformes; family Squalidae; genus Squalus; species Squalus acanthias. The sequence goes on from JASTWF010000055.1 coordinate 2,074,939, forward strand.
ATTAAACTAGATCAATTATTGAGAGAATCCAATCATTAATCTGGATCAATTATTGAGAGAATCCAATCAATAAACTGGATCAATTATTGAGATAATCCAATCATTAAACTGGATCAATTATTGAGAGAATCCAATCATTAAACTGGATCAATTATTGAGAGAATCCAATCATTAAACTGGATCAATTATTGAGAGAATCCGATCAATAACCTGGATCAATTATTGAGATAATCCAATCATTAAACTGGATCAATTATTGAGAGAATCCAATCAATAAACTGGATCAATTATTGAGAGAATCCAATCAATAAACTGGATCAATTATTGAGATAATCCAATCATTAAACTGGATCAATTATTGAGAGAATCCAATCAATAAACTGGATCAATTATTGAGAGAATCCAATCAATAAACTAGATCAATTATTGAGAGAATCCAATCAATAAACTGGATCAATTATTGAGATAATCCAATCATTAAACTGGATCAATTATTGAGTGAATCCAATCATTAAACTGGATCAATTATTGAGTGAATCCAACCATTAAACTGGATCAATTATTGAGAGAATCCAATCAATAAACTGGATCAATTAATGAGTGAATCCAACCATTAAACTGGATCAATTATTGAGAGAATCCAATCAATAAACGAGATCAATTATTGAGAGAATCCAATCAATAAACTGGATCAATTATTGAGATAATCCAATCATTAAACTGGATCAATTATTGAGATAATCCAATCATTAAACTGGATCAATTATTGAGAGAATCCAATCATTAAACTGGATCAATTATTGAGAGAATCCAATCAATAAACTGGATCAATTATTGAGTGAAACCAATCAATAAACTGGATCAATTATTGAGAGAATCCAATCATTAAACTGGATCAATTATTGAGAGAATCCAATCAATAAACTGGATCAATTATTGAGAGAATCCAATCAATAAACTGGATCAATTATTGAGTGAATCCAATCAATAAACTGGATCAATTATTGAGTGAATCCAATCAATAAACTGGATCAATTATTGAGAGAATCCAATCAATAAACTGGATCAATTATTGAGAGAATCCAATCAATAAACTGGATCAATTATTGAGTGAATCCAATCATTAAACTGGATCAATTATTGAGTGAATCCAATCAATAAACTGGATCAATTATTGAGAGAATCCAATCAATAAACTGGATCAATTATTGAGTGAATCCAATCAATAAACTGGATCAATTATTGAGAGAATCCAATCATTAAACTGGATCAATTATTGAGTGAATCCAATCAATAAACTGGATCAATTATTGAGTGAATCCAATCAATAAACTGGATCAATTATTGAGAGAATCCAATCATTAAACTGGATCAATTATTGAGTGAATCCAATCATTAAACTGGATCAATTATTGAGATAATCCAATCAATAAACTGGATCAATTATTGAGAGAATCCAATCAATAAACTGGATCAATTATTGAGAGAATCCAATCAATAAACTAGATCAATTATTGAGAGAATCCAATCATTAAACTGGATCAATTATTGAGAGAATCCAATCAATAAACTGGATCAATTATTGAGAGAATCCAATCAATAAACTAGATCAATTATTGAGAGAATCCAATCATTAAACTGGATCAATTATTGAGAGAATCCAATCATTAAACTGGATCAATTATTGAGAGAATCCAATCATTAAACTGGATCAATTATTGAGTGAATCCAATCATTAAACTGGATCAATTATTGAGTGAATCCAATCAATAAACTGGATCAATTATTGAGAGAATCCAATCAATAAACTGGATCAATTATTGAGAGAATCCAATCAATAAACTAGATCAATTATTGAGAGAATCCAATCATTAAACTGGATCAATTATTGAGAGAATCCAATCAATAAACTGGATCAATTATTGAGAGAATCCAATCAATAAACTGGATCAATTATTGAGAGAATCCAATCAATAAACTAGATCAATTATTGAGAGAATCCAATCATTAAACTGGATCAATTATTGAGAGAATCCAATCATTAAACTGGATCAATTATTGAGTGAATCCAATCAATAAACTGGATCAATTATTGAGAGAATCCAATCAATAAACTGGATCAATTATTGAGTGAATCCAATCATTAAACTGGATCAATTATTGAGTGAATCCAATCAATAAACTGGATCAATTATTGAGAGAATCCAATCAATAAACTGGATCAATTATTGAGAGAATCCAATCAATAAACTGGATCAATTATTGAGAGAATCCAATCAATAAACTGGATCAATTATTGAGAGAATCCAATCATTAAACTGGATCAATTATTGAGAGAATCCAATCATTAAACTGGATCAATTATTGAGAGAATCCAATCAATAAACTGGATCAATTATTGAGTGAATCCAATCAATAAACTGGATCAATTATTGAGAGAATCCAATCAATAAACTGGATCAATTATTGAGAGAATCCAATCAATAAACTGGATCAATTATTGAGAGAATCCAATCATTAAACTGGATCAATTATTGAGAGAATCCAATCAATAAACTGGATCAATTATTGAGAGAATCCAATCATTAAACTGGATCAATTATTGAGAGAATCCAATCAATAAACTGGATCAATTATTGAGAGAATCCAATCAATAAACTGGATCAATTATTGAGAGAATCCAATCAATAAACTGGATCAATTATTGAGTGAATCCAATCATTAAACTGGATCAATTATTGAGAGAATCCAATCATTAAACTGGATCAATTATTGAGAGAATCCAATCAATAAACTGGATCAATTATTGAGTGAATCCAATCAATAAACTGGATCAATTATTGAGAGAATAAACTGGATCAATTATTGAGTGAATCCAATCATTAAACTGGATCAATTATTGAGAGAATCCAATCATTAAACTGGATCAATTATTGAGTGAATCCAATCAATAAACTGGATCAATTATTGAGTGAATCCAATCAATAAACTGGATCAATTATTGAGAGAATCCAATCAATAAACTGGATCAATTATTGAGTGAATCCAATCATTAAACTGGATCAATTATTGAGTGGATCCAACCATTAAACTGGATCAATTATTGAGAGAATCCAATCATTAAACTGGATCAATTATTGAGAGAATCCAATCAATAAACTGGATCAATTATTGAGTGAATCCAACCATTAAACTAGATCAATTATTGAGAGAATCCAATCAATAAACTGGATCAATTATTGAGTAAGGCCAATCATTAAACTGATTAGATTCATTCAATAATTCAATCATTAATTTCAGTTAATGGGCGAGTTCAGTGATTAAACTGCATCAATTAATGGGTGTGTCTAATCATTAAACTGGAATAATTAATGATCAAGTCTAATCATTAAACTGGGCCAATTATTGAGTGAATCCAATCAGTAACTGGGTCAATTATTGGGTGAGTCTTATCATAAAACTGGATTAACTATTGAGCAAATCCAATCATTAAGTCACAATTATTAAATAATTAAAATGGGTCAATTACTGAATTAATCCAATTACTGAACTAGGTTAATTCCTGAGTGAGTCCTCATTACCTCGATCAATTAATGCGTGGGTCCAAGCATTAAACTGGATTAATTGTTGAATTAATCTAATCATTAAACTGGGCCAATTAATGGGCAGGTCCAGCCATTAAACGGAATCAATTATTGATTGAGTCCAATTGTTAAACTAGATGAATACGTGAGCAAGACCAGTTATTAAACTGAATCAATTATTGATTGACTCTAATCGTTAAACAGGATCAAATATTAGCTTGAGTCCAATCATTAAACTGGATACATTATAAAGTGAATGCATTCATTAAACTGTAAAATATTGAGAGTGTCTGATCATTAAACTGGATTAATTAGTGAGCGAATCAAATCATTAAATTGGATCAATTATTGATTATTCCAATCATTAAACTAGATGAATACATGAGCAAGTCCAATCATTAAACTGAATCAATTATTGCGTGAGTTAAATAATTAAGATCGATTAATTCATAAGCAAACCCAAGCATTAAACTAGTTGAATTGTTGAATGAACCCAATCATTAATTTGGGTTAATTAATAGCTGAGCCCAGAGATTAAACTGAATCAATTAATGGGTGTGGCTAATCGTTAAACTTGATGAATTCATGAGCACTTCTAATTCAACTGGGTCAATTATTGAGTGAGTCCAATCGTAAAATAGGGTCAATTATTGAAAGAATCCATACAGTAACTGGGTCAATTCCTTACTGAATCCTCATTAAACTAGATCAGTTGTTGAATGAACCTAATCATCAAACTAGATCAGTTCTAGAATGAATCTAATCATTAAACTGGGTTAATTAATGGGAAAGTCCAATCATTAAACTGCATCACATTTGAGCATGTCCAATCATTAAACTGAGTCAATTATTGAGCCAGTCCAATCATTAAAATATGGGTTAGTTAATGGGTGAGACTAGTCATTGAACTGGGTGAATTATTGAGAGAGACCAATCTTTAAACTTGGTCAATGAATGAGCAAGTTCGATTGTTAAAACCTTGAGAACCTGCAAATGACATTGCCACAACTACTTCATGAGAGTTACTTAAGAACAACAGATTCCCCTCCCTCTCCCTTGACACTCATGCTCTGCTGTACCATTGGAATACAATTCCTCAGTCATTTCACATCTGCCATTTGGAGCTGTCTCTTTGCCTTGCGAGTTCACTCTCTTCCGTCAAGAGTCTTTTAAAAGTTGATCTATTGAACTGTGTGTTTTGTTCCCTTCCTCTGCCCATAATCTTCCTTGCTTGCTGTTCAGAGCCCTCCTCCCTTCTAAAGCTGTCTGAGGCATTCGTCCACGTGAGGGGTGCTATGAAATCCAAGATGTTGCCTTGACAGCCGTGTTATGCTGATAGATTAGCAATCCTTTCAACTCCAACCGGCCATCAATCACTTGGCTTGTTATTTTTGCCTGTGTGCCAAGCTTACAAGCTCCAGCCTTGGACAACGAGCATTCAGGATGGTGTGTAATAATAGAGATGGAAGGGATCTATATGGCAAGTCCATGCAGAGAGAGCTCCTTCTAACACCAGTGAAAAAAATGGAATTTTGATGACAGACAATTCAGGGGCTAAGATATTTGGAGCCTAAAGACCCAACTACATGCTGGCAGCTGTCCCTAGTTTAACATTTTTTACACGACATACCTGCTTTTTTGGGGGGAATTTGTACTCATTGGATTGAGGGGAATTTATGCTAGGAATGGAACGCTTCCCACTCCAGGCACCCAGTGTATATATCAAACACTCAGAGTTCAGATACAGCTCTGGTTGGATATTGAGTAAAGCTCCCTCTACACTACCCCATCAAACACTCCCAGGGCAGGTACAGCACAGGTTAGATACAGAGTAAAGCTCCCTCTACACTGTCCCATCAAACACTCCCAGGGCAGGTACAGCACGGGTTAGATACAGAGTAAAGCTCCCTCTACACTGCCCCATCAACACTCCCAGGGCAGGTACAGCACGGGTTAGATACAGAGTAAAGCTCCCTCTACACTGTCCCATCAAACACTTCCAGGGCAGGTACAGCACGGGTTAGATACAGAGTAAAGCTCCCTCTACACTGTCCCATCAAACACTCCCAGGGAAGGTGAAGCACGGGTCAGATACAGAGTAAAGCTCCCTCTACACTGCCTCGTTAAACACTCCCAGGGCAGGTACAGCATGGGTTAGATACAGATGGATCTTTACTCTGTATCTAACCCGTGCTGTATCTGCCCAACAATCTCGGCTGACACTTCAGTGAAGTATTGAGGGAGTGCTACATGGTTTGAGGTTCCATCCTTCCATTGAGACCTTTATCCACCTGCACTCCATTGACTTTTCCAGTGGTCCAGGTGAATATTAAAGATCCCATGGCACTGTTCAAAAATGAGCAGGATGTCCTGACTAACAATTCACCATAGACAGAAATCAGATTCATCAATTGCATCTCATTGCTGTTGTGCAATCCAACTCCCTCATCTGCTACCCAGAAACAGTCACAGCACTGGGAGGTGATTCATGGGATATGAAGTTTCTTTTCCATTCATTCTCAGGTGGGCATCGCTGGCATTTATTCTCCATCCCTAGTTTCCCTTAAGCCTTCTCCTTGACTGCAGCAGATAATGGTTTGATACAAATGAGTGGCTTGCTAGACTACTTTGGAGGGTAGTTAAGAGTCAAACAGGAGCTGGAGTCACATATAGGCCCAGACTGGGTAAGGACGGCAGGTTTCCTTCCCTAAAGGACATTAGTGAACCAGTTATTACAACTATCCAACAGTTTCATGGTCACTTTTACTGATACTAGTATTTTTTTAAACTGAATTCAAATTCTCCAACTACTTTGGTGGGAATTGAACTCACGTTCTACAAGATTATTATTTCCAGGACTCTGGATTACTAGTCCTCTAACATAACCACTACACTACCATCCCCGTATGAGCTGCAAATCAGAACTATACACTCAGTTACTCAGACGAGGAACCCAGTTGCTGAAATCATTGAGCTGCGGACTTAAGGAAGGGCCAAGGCGGCTGCGGGTTGAAGTTTGAGGCGGCCATTTAGAACGATTTGCCTGCCGCGTGACTCACCATTGATTAAAACGAACCCATTTGGCACGGAGCCCAGCAATGTTTTGCAAGCAGCATGCTAACCTTGAGTGTTTAGTGGGATGGCCTCACTCACTGCTGCTAATGCCCCTCATTAATCAAACACTCTCGCACACCCCAGTGCTCAGCTGCATTGAGTCTGATTTAAATACAAGGTGCAGGAAATGGTGTCTCACATCTCCTCTCAGTACTGTTCCACCCTCAGAGTTTGTTCCTGGGATTCAGACACGTGCTCAACACATGCGCTGTAGAGAATCTGTTACAGGAAACTTCAGGAGCCATATTTGGTATCATTATCGGAGTTCCATTCATCTTGTTTGCTCCCTATCTCTGTTTCTCAGTCTCTCTTCCTTTCTCTCCTTGTATCTCCCTCACTTTCTTTCCCTCTCTGTTACTCTCCCTTTCTCTTTCTATCTGCGAATTGGGTTTGCCAACTCTGGTTGGATGTATTTCTGCAGGTTTGATCACATGACATTTGATCACATGATATTTGGCCACAGTTTGCAAATATTTTCTTGAGTGTGTTTGTGCATAATAGTATTTTCAGAAATAAATTACAAGAATAGTTAAAGGAAAACCATTTTAGGTAAAACACTGTCATGTATTCTGTTTCTTTGTAACCATCTTATCTATTGCAAAGTCATGATTTCATAGAATCATAGAATCTTACAGTACAGAAGGAGGCCATTGTGCCTGTGCCGGTTCTTTGAAAGAGCTACGAATTAGTCCCATTCCCCTGCGCTTTCCCCATAGCCCTGCAAATTTGTACGGTACACCCACATTTTTAGGATTCTATTATTGGAAAACTTAGAAGTTGTGTGAGTCCAAGTGATTTCCCTAAATTTAGAAGATATGAGTTATCATAGAATCATAGAAACTTACACCACAGAAGGAGGCCGTTTGTGCCTGTGTTAGCTCTTTGAAAGCTGTCGTGCTTAGTCCCTTATATACTCAATATTATACTAGTTTATGTAGCCAAAAAAAATCATAATTTGTCCAGTTTTATCTCCTGTGCACTCTGATTCATTTTGTACATGTTGATATTTGTATTTATTGAAATACAAAGGTGTCATGTTGACTGAATTTTATTTCAAATGAATCTTGTTTAAGCTAATCAAATATTTGTTGAAGATTCCTAGGGGTAAAAATTCAGTTGGTTGCGCCTCCCGTTAGCGCCTTAAGAGGGCGCTAATGGGGCGCAAAGTCGCTAACGCCCGGGCGCAGCGATGTTTGCGCCGCTCGAGAACTTAACTTGAGATTGTGCGGCGGCGCTAAAACTTACCACTGCGACCACCTGCGCGCGCAGATTGTGACGTCATTCCATGGTGCAACGCCCTTGTGGCGCCCCAGAGCGGAAATTGAGTGGCGCCCCTGCCTTACCGCCTGGCGCATCCAACGACCAGAAGACTGGAACGCTATCAACTGGAGAGATTCAACGTTGTGGGAAGGAGTTTTGGGTACTGAGCAGCACTTTGCAGGTTCATTTTGATTTGCCATTCCTTGTATCGATTTAGCAGAGACTGTGGGAGCTGCACTCTGAGCTCTTTGCCTGGTACTCTCCATTGTTCTTTCCAGCACATTTGATGTGCAAGTCTCTCCAGGCCGAGATTCAAGGCTGCAATGAACAGGATGTGGATGGAAAGCAAGATTAACCATCCCCTTTAAGAACTGGCCCGTGCCATTGTGTGTGTGTTCCATTGCTGACTGACATTACATGAGCTTCGCCAGCGCTCTGAGTTAGCGCCTCACTCCTTGGCCTTTGCGCCTTAAGACAGGTGTGCAGCGCCTGCTTTAGCGCTCCACTCACCTCCCGGGGCGGTAAAAGTGAAGTTTCCAGTCAGTGCCGATAATTAGCGCCAGGCGCTAATATTTGCGTCCAGACGATATTTGCGCCCCAAATGGGGCGCGACCTAATTTCTACCCCCTAGTGTTATCAAGTGCTTTTAAATGGAAAATAAAATTGAGTAGTGCAGTCCAGTGGTTAGGTATGTGTTCTTTGTATTCTATTTGTACAACACATCTTTGTTAAGAAATATAGGGGGGAAAATTCGTTAGCAACCATCTTGGGTCGCTAATATCTAGCGCCCGTCGAAAAATAGCGTCGGCGATGGCTAACTTCAATTTTAGCGCCCCAAGAGGGAGGTGGAGCACTAATTTTTTTTACATTTGTTTTTTTATGGGATCAGGGCGTCGCTGGCATTGCCAGCATTTATTGCCCATCCCTAGTTGCCCTTGAGAAGGTGGTGGTGAGCCGCCTTCTTGAACCGCTGCAGTCCGTGTGGTGATGGTACTCCCACAGTGCTGTTAGGTAGGGACTTCCAGGATTTTGACCCAGCGACGATGAAGGATCGGCGGTATACTTCTAAGTCAGGATGGTGTGTGACTTGGAGGGGAACTTGGAGGTGGTGGTGTTCCCATGTGCCTGCTGCCCTTGTCCTTCTAGGTGGAAGAGGTCGCGGGTTTCGGAGGTGCTGCCAAAGAAGCCTTGGCGAGTTGCTGCAGTGCATCTTGTAGATGGTACACACTGCAGCCACGGTACGCCAGTGGTGGAGGGAGTGAATGTTTAAGGTGGTGGATGGGGTGCCAATCAAGCGGGCTGCTTTGTCCTGGATGGTGTCAAGCTTCTTGAGTGTTGTTGGAGCTGCACTCATCCAGGCAAGTGGAGAGTATTCCATCACACTCCTTACTTGTGCCTTGTAGATGGTGGAAAGGCTTTGGGGAGTCAGGAGGTGAGACACTCGCCGCAGAATACCTAGCCTCTGATCTGCTCTTGTTGCCACAGTATTTATGTGGCTGGTCCAGTTAAGTTTCTGGTTAATGGTGACCCCCAGGATGTTGATAGTGGGGGGAATCGGCGATGGTAATGCCATTGAATGTCAAGGGGAGGTGGTTAGACTCTCGCTTGTTGGAGATAGTCATTGCCTGGCACTTCTGTGGCACGAATGTTACCTGCCACTTATCAGCCCAAGCCTGAACGTCGTCCAGGTCTTGTTGCATGCGGGCATGAACTGCTTCATTATCTGTGGAGTTGCGAATGGCGCTGATCACTGTGCAGTCATCAGCGAACATCCCCATTTCTGACCTGATGTTGGAGGGAAGGTCATTGATGAAGCAGCTGAAGATGGTTGGGCCTAGGACACTGCCCTGAGGAACTCCTGCAGCGATGTCCTGGGTCTGTGATGATTGACCTTCAACCACCTTCCTTTGTGCTAGGTATGACTCCAGCCAGTGGAGCGTTTTCCCCCTGATTCCCATTGACTTCAGTTTTACTAGGGCTCCTTGATGCCAGACTCAGTCAAATGCTGCCTTGATGTCAAGGGCAGTCACTCTCACCTCACCTCTGGAATTCAGCTCCTTTGTCCATGTTTGGACCAAGGCTGCAATGAGGTCAGGAGCTGAGTGGTCTTGACGGAACCCAAACTGGGCATCAGTGAGCAGGTGCCGCTTGATAGCACTGTCGATGACACCTTCCATCACTTTGCTGATGATTGAGAGTAGACTGATGGGGCAGTAATTGGCCGGGTTGGATTTGTCCTGCTTTTTGTGGACAGGACACACCTGGGCAGTTTTCCACATTGTCGGGTAGATGCCAGTGTTATAGCTGTACTGGAACAGCTTGGCTAGAGGCGCGGCTAGTTCTGGAGCACAAGTCTTCAGCACGATAGCCGGGATGTTGTCGGGGCCCATAGTCTTTGCTGTATCCAGTGCGCTCAGCCGTCTCTTGATGTCACGTGGAGTGAATCGAATTGGCTGAAGACTGGCTTCTGTGATGGTGGGGACCTCGAGAGTAGGCCGATATGGATCATCCACTCGGCATTTCTGGCTGAAGTTGGTTGCAAACGCTTCAGCCTTGTCTTTTGCACTCATGTGCTGGGCTCCACCATCATTGAGGATGGGGATATTCTTGGAGCCTCCTCCTCCCGTTAGTTGTTTAATGGCCCACCACCATTCACAACTGGATGTGGCAGGACTGCAGAGCTTTGATCTGATCTGTTGATTGTGGGATCGCTTAGCCCTGTCTATAGCATGCTGCTTCTGAGCATGCATGTAGTCCTGTGTTGCAGCTTCCCCAGGTTGGCACCTCATTTTTAGGTACGCCTGCTGCTGCTGCTCCTGGCATGCTCTTCTACACTCGTTGTTGAAGGTAATGGTAGAGTGAGGGATATACCGGGCCATGACGTTACAGATTGTGGTGGAATATAATTCTGCTGCTGCCCCACAGCACCTCATGGATGCCCAGTTTTGAGCTGCTAGATCTGTTCTGAATCTATCCCATTTAGCATGGTGGTAGTGCCACACAACACGATGGAGGGTGTTCTCAGTGTGAAGACGGGACTTCGTCTCCACAATGACTGTGCGGTGGTCACTGCTACCATGTCATGTCTGCGACAGGTAGATTGGTGAGGACGAGGTCAAGTAGGTTTTTCCCTCTTGTTGGCTCACTCACCACCCGTCGTACACCCAGGCTGTTGCTTGACTAGTCTGTGGGACAGCTCTCCCAATTTTGGCACAAGGCCCCAGATGTTGGTGAGGAGGACTTTGCAGAGTTGACTGGGCTGGGTGTGCCATTGCCGTTTCCATAGCCAGTGTTGAGGTCGATGCCGGGTGGTCTGTCCGGTTTCATTTTTATTATTTTGTTTCGTAGCGGTTAGTTACAACTGAGTAACTTGCTGGGCCATTTCAGAGGGCAGTTAAGAGTCAACCACATTGTTGTGGGTCTGGAGTCACATATAGGCCAGACTGGCAGATTTCCTTCCCTAAAGGACTTTAGTGAATCAGATGGGTTTTTACAACAATCTGATAGTTTCATGGTCACCATTACTGATACTAGCTTTATTATTCCAGATTTATTTAATTAACTGAATTTAAATTCCCCGGCTGCCGTGGTGGGATTTGAACTCACATTTCTGAGATCATTAGTCCAGGCCTCTGGATTACTAGCCCAGTGACATTACCACTACACTACCGCTAATGCACGCGTTCCACTTCCTTCTCAGAGTGCTAACCTCAAATATCGGGGGGCGGTGCGTTCTGCAGCGCTATGCACTGGGCCACATAGCGTTGCCACATGGAAGGGCTCTTCCCCTCATTAAAGGGGAGGGCCTAAGCCCACAACTCTGCGGGGCCCTACCTGGACCACCGGGGAGCGGGGTGCTGTGCCAGCAGCCCGGCACTCAAGAGGAGTGCCGGACTGCCGCATGGACCCCACGTTCAAAGATGCAACGGGCCGCGACAAGTAAGTCGGCCAATTTTTTTTTTCCCCGCCACCTCCCCTTTACTTATTGCCCCGTGAGCCTCCTGCCGCTCCGTTCCCGCCCTCTGAATCGGTCGCTGTCATCGCCTGATGCAGATTCAGGGAGCGCGGGGCAATTTTGCAGGCAGAGCGAAAACAGGACGCTGCGCATGGTGATGACGTCGTCATTGCCTGCGCAGTGGAGTGGGGCACTACCAGTTACCGCTGCCGCTAAACCCCCGCTGAATTTAGCGGGAGTCGTTAGCGGTGCCACCCCCGGACGAAAAGTTGTTTGCGCTCCGTTAACGCCCCCCGGGGGCGCTAACAAGAGGCGCAAATGCACTGAATTTCTAGCCCACAGTTTGAAGTTAATACTGTTTTTAAAATGTGTTTAAACCAGTTCTTTATTTGTGGGTTAACATATTTGGTGAATCCATCTCACCCCTTGTCCGGTTTTGGATTCGGCCCAGACTTGGTGACCCTACTCGTGCCATTACCCAGTGTTGACCGCTTCGCATTGCTGACCACAGCCTTCCTGAGTTCTCCTTCACGGCACTGGAGGCAGGAAGGCTTTGGCGCGGGAATGTGAAACAGTCACTTGGGAGGCCCCGTGCATGCAAACCGCAAACTCTACCTCCTTATTTTCTTCCGGGTTGATTTTGAAGACTCCCCGACAACCCAGGACGGTTAGCAACCCTTTCTGTTATTCTCATTCTCTCTATCTCTTTGTTTCTCTTCCTAATTCGTCTTTCAGATGAGACATTAAACCGAGGCCCCATCTGCCCTCTTGGGTGGACATAGAGATCGCAATGGCACTATTTTGAAGAGCTGGGGAGTTCTCCCTGATGTCCTGGCCAATATTTATCCCTAAACCAACAACACTAAAAAGCAGATTATCTGGTTATTTATACATTGATGTTTGTGAGACCTTGTTATGAGACTGAACCAAGGCTGACCTCAAGAGTGATAGGATGGAGTATACATTGGCTGTGGGAGGAGATTAAACTCCTGGTACAGTACATAGTAAGGAATATATTACCCCTATTACCTTGGTTAACACTGCCCTCTGTGTATAATGCAGCATAAGTAGAACATTACCATTTGACCCCTGTTCGCTTATCTTGTCCAGGCCATTAGTCGGGTGCTAAAATTGACCTCAGTGCCCTGGGTTAGGCAAGGGAAACCAGCAGGAGTTCCTGCTCCTGATTGCTAGTCAGGGACACCTGGAATGTCTGAGCATGTGGGTGTCATAAGAATACAATAAATAGGAGCAAGAGTAGGCCATACAGCTCCTCAAGCCTGCTCCACCATTCAATAAGATCATGGCTGATCTTCGACCTCAACTCCACTTTCCTGGCCTATCCCCATATCCCTTAATTCCCTTAGTGTCCAAAAATCTATCAATCTCAGTCTTGAATATACTCAACGACTGAGCTCCACAGCCCTCTAGGGTAGAGAATACCAAAGATTCACAACCCTCTGAGTGAAGAAATTTCTCCTCATCTCAGTGCTAAATGGCTGATTGCTTATCCTGAGACTATGCCCCCTACTTCTACACTCTCCAGCCAGGGGAAACAACCTCTCAGCATCTAAAATATTGTTCAGAACACCGGGGAGAACTCCCCTGCTCTTCTTCAAATAGTCCAACCGGCGGATGAGAATCACCACGCACACCGGCATGCCCACGGTTACCTGCTCACTCAACACTCGTGTGAAGAATTCCAGATCTTTACCATCCCTGGTGCACTATTCTTTCGGCAGTCAGAAAGATTAACTGTAGTCGTCTGACATTGTACGCTACACAGGCATTGTTCTCTGTCTATATATGCTTTGCTGATTTGTATTCCTTCACTTCACCTGACGAAGGAGCAGCAGCTCCGAAAGCTTGTGATTTCAAATAAAACTGTTGGACTATAACCTGGTGTTGTGCGACTTCTCACTTTTGTCCACCCCAGTCCAACACCAGCATCTCCGCATCATGGCCACTATTCTTTCAGTCTGTGTCAGATGAGGACAAGGTCATGCTCAGCTGATCTGCACCCTATCATCAAAATTCCCTGGCGACTCACACTGTGTGAGCTCTCCCATGAAGAATGGTCACCTTGGGTGAGGTCCTGGGGGGCAGGCAGCGCCCATCAGACTGTACCTCAGCGAGAGTCAGCACCTTCAGGAGAGGAGAAGTGAGGGGAAAAAGAGGAAGAAAATTGAGATGCTATCTCAGGTGCAGTTCGCTGAAAGCACGATTTGTGTGTGGTCAATTTTGTTATCAGACATCCATTAATTTTAAAAAGATCGAGGACAGCGAGGCAACTTAACAGTTCTGTATTAAGCAACTTAAACCCTTTGTTCACCCTGTGCTGTTAAATTACTCTTCCTATCGAACATGATTCAGTCCTTGATCTAGAATTCAGACACATAGCTGGAATTTTCTGGGGTCTGTGCAGGCGCGATTGGAGGCGGGTCGGGTGGGAAATTTGAAAAAAGTTGGAGTGGGTCGGGAAGCCGCCATCATCCCGCCCCCACGCGGATTTCCCTCGGGCGTGTTTGCCGGTGCGGCAGTGATCCAACCGGCAGAGGCGGGCGACCTAATTCAAGTCATTAACAGGTAGTTGTCAGACCCTTAAGAGCCATTTTCAGCCTACCTTTCGAATTTCCCTGGCTGCCCACGGGATTCACGCAGCTCGGGAGCCACGTCTGTCAGCCTGAGGCGGGAGTTGAGTGGCCATTGATCCAGCTGATCAGATGACAGCATGAAATGTACTATAAAACCTCCCACCTCACAGCTGATCACTTTCCTCAGGCAGAAGCTGTTGCTGGCTGCATTCCCAGCACACATTTAGCTTTCTACAGGCTGCAAGTGTTTCCAGCAAATTCACCCTCCAGTCTCACCTCATTGTTACATCCTATCACTCCATTGACAGCTTGCTCCTCTGATCTCGACTTGACCTGCCATCTGTTCCATCAGCATGGGTGCCATTTATACTGTCTCACCTTGGTCCTCAGAATCGGAACACGATGAGCCCCAAGATCAGTAGCACCAGGCACACCAGCAGCACCAACAACAACACCGCCAACCTTCCCCTCAACCACCTGGTGCTGCACAGGACAGAGGGCATCAGTGCAGGCTTGCACCGCGCCGGAGGCGGTACCCCCAACACAGGGTATACAAGCAGAGGATGAGCTTCCTCAACATGATGGAGCAGCAGTGCCAAAGGATGCTCAGGCTATCGCGCCAGGTCGTCGCAGACATTTGCACATTGCTCGAGCAAGACCTGCAGCCCAGAGGAGCTGGTGGACACGCCTTACCAGTGGCTGTCAAAGTCACCATTGCACCTCAACTTCTTCGCCTCAGGCTCCTTCCAGGGATCTGCAGCAGACACTTGCAGCATCTCGCAGTCAGCTGCCCACATCAGTGGGGCCATGAGGACCCACGTCTACGCTGACATCCCTCTTAGACAGGAGGTCTATGAGCCTCTGCCATCTATGCTCCATAGATAGCCATCTATTCTCCATAGATAGCCATCTATTCTCCATAGAGATCATGTGCTCCTGTGAGTGACGCATTAGCTGCTCCATGCAGGTGGCCATCCTATCCATGGAAGAGCCTACAGTCACCGTCACCTGCGACACAGTGATGCTCATGTTGGAGATAGACTCCTCCATTCTCTGAACAGTTGCAGACATTGCGCTCACAAAACCTGTCAGAGCCTCCTGCACTTCTTCTTGCACCTCCAGAATCGCCCCCTTTCTGGATGGCCCCCGAGGCTCAGCGTCTGCATGCAGCTCAGCAGAGCTGGGAGTGTCCTGTGCCCTTCGGCGAGGAGTCGCCACTGTTGTCCCTGTCTCCACCATCTGCTCTTGCTCATTTGTGACGGACCCGGTGACAACACTTCTCTATCTTGCATGGGACCCACTGAGGTGTGTGTTCTGCGCTGGTGCTGGGTGCGCTCATGTCTGGTGACACTGCGCCCTCAGAGGCTGGAGGCTCCTCTGAGGAGTCGTCTTGCTCTTGCTCCTGGACAGTGGGGTGGGCTCTTGATGGACCTGTGGGAGAGTAAAGAGATGAGTTAGATATGACATAGAAAGAATGGGTACAGATACCATTATGCACATGATGGCCATTCAGTGGCTGATGACATCAGTCCCCATATGAGTGATTGATGTATGCCATGTAGCTGTATGATATGTAATTCTGTCACCAGGTTGCTGAGATGTCTCCCTCTCACCGTCTCCCACCTCCAGCTGCTCGGCCACACCCGAGACTTCCAACGCAGCCTCCTCTTCTGTTGTGAGGGTGGCAAATGATGGAGGGCCACCTCCAGTTCTCTCCCTCTCCTTCTTATTGTGGGCTCTCTTCTCCTGCAAGGAGGGAAAGAAGAGAAGGTTGAGTGAGAGTGATGGAATGAGTATAAGGAATGGATGGGTTACATCTTTAAAGGGTGACTATGATAGATTGGGGTGGCAATGCCAAGTGGCCTCCTTGTGTGTTAGTTGGTATGATTGCATTAGGATGAGGGTGAGTGTGAGGGGTGGCTAGTAAGATGGGGATGTGATAATGTAGATAGAGGGAGAGGGATGGGTGGACATAAGAACATAAGAAATAGGAACAGGAATAGGCCACTTGGCCTCTCGAGCCTGCTTCGCCATTCAATAAGATCACGGCTGATCTTGGGCTCAAAGCCACTTCCCTGCCTGCTCCCCATAACCCTTCACTCCCTTATCTTGCAAAAATCTGTCTATCTCCACCTTAAATGTATTCAATGACCCAGCCTCCACGGCTCTCTGAGGCAGAGAATTCCACAGATTTCCGACCCTCTGAGAGAAGAAATTCCTCCTCATCTCAGTTCTAAAAGGGCGACCCTTTATTCTGAAACTATGCCCCCGAGTTCTAGGTTTCCCCACGAAGGGAAACACCCTTTCTGCATCTACCTTGTCGAACCCCCTCAGTATCTTTTATGTTTCAATAAGATCACCTCTCATTCTTCTAAATTCCAATGAATATAGGCCCAACCTGCTCAACCTTTCTTCATAAGTCAACCCCCTCATCAATGGAATTAACCTAGTGAATCGTCTCTGAACTGCCTCCAATGCAAGTATATCCTTCCTTCAATAAGGAGACCAAAACTGTACGCAGTACTCAAGGTATGGTCTCACCAATACCCTGTACAGTTGTAGCAGGACTCCCCTGCTTTTATACTTCAACCCCCTTGCAATAAAGGCCAACATTCCATTTGCCTTTTTGATTACTTGCTGTACCTGCATGCTAACTTTTTGTGTTTCATGCACAAGGACCCCCAGGTCCCTCTGAACTGTAGCATTTTGTAATCTCTCTCCATTTAAATAATAATTTGCTTTTTTATTTTTCCTGCCAAAGTGGATAACCTCGCACTTTCCCACATTATACTCCATCTGCCAAA
Source organism: Squalus acanthias (assembly GCA_030390025.1). Lineage (NCBI taxonomy): Eukaryota > Metazoa > Chordata > Chondrichthyes > Squaliformes > Squalidae > Squalus > Squalus acanthias. Next base: position 2,092,250 of record JASTWF010000055.1, read on the forward strand.
TGTTTGCCTACTCATTTAGCCTGTCTATATCCCTTTGCAGATTCTTTGAGTCCTCTGCACAACTTGCTTTCCCACCCATTGTGTATCATCCGCAAACTTGGCTACATTACACTCGGTCCCTTCATCCAAGTCATTAATGTAGATTGTAAATAGTTGAGGCCCCAGCACCAATCCCTGTGGCACCCCACTAGTTACCGTTTGCCAACCGGAAAATGACCCATTTATCCCGGCTCTCTGCTTTCTGTTAGTTAGCCAATTCTCTATCCATGCTAATATATTACCCCCAACTCCGTGAGCTCTTATCTTATGCAGTAACCTTTTATGTGGCACCTTATCGAATGCCTTCTGGAAATCCAAATACACCACATCCACTGACTCACCTTTATCCACCCTGCTCGTTACATCCTCAAAGAACTCCAACAAATTTGTTAAACATGATTTCCCTTTCATAAAACCATGCTGACTCTGCTTGACTGCATTATGATTTTCCAAATGCCCTGCTACTGCTCCCTTAATGAAGGACGCCAGCATTTTCCCAACGACAGATGTTAGGCTAACTGGTCTATAGTTTCCCGCTTTCTGTCTCCCTCCTTTCTTAAATAGGGGTGTTACATTTGCGGTTTTCCAATCCGCTGGGACCTCTCCAGAGTCCAGGGAATTTTGGTATATTGTAACCAATGCATCCACTATCTCTGCAGCCACTTCTTTTAAGACCCTGGGATGCAGGCCATCTGGTCCAGGGAACTTGTCGTCTTTTAGTCCCATTATTTTACCAAGTACTTTTTCCTTAGTGATAGCGATTGTCTTTAGTTCCCCCCTCCCTGTGGCCCCTTGATTATCCATTATTAGGATGTTGTTAGTGTCTTCTACCGTGAAGACAGATACAAAATATTTGTTCAGAGTCTCTGCTATTTCCCCGTTCCCCATTATTAATTCCCCAGTCTCATCCTCTAAGGGACCAACGTTTACTTTAGCTACTCTCATCCTTTTTATATACCTGTCGAAGCTCTTACTATCTATTTTAATATTTCTTGCCAGTTTACTCTCATAATTTATCTTCTCTATTATTTTTTTAGTCATCCTTTGCTGGTTTTAAAAAATTTCCCAATCCTCTGGCCTCCCACCAATATTGGCAACATTGTATGCCTTCATTTTCAATTTGATACCATCCTTTACTTCCTTAGTTAGCCACGGATGGTGCTCCCTTCCCTTAAAATCTTTCTTTCTCACTGGAATATATTTTTGTTGAGAGTTATGAAATATCTCCTTAAATGTCTGCCACTGCAATTCAACTGTCTTACCCTTTAATTTATTTTACCAGTCCACTTTAGCCAGTTCTGCCCTCATGCCATTGTAATTGCCTTTGTTTAAGATCAGGACACTGGTTTGAGATACAACTTTCTCACCCTCCAACTGAATTTGAAATTCAACCATGCTATGATCACTCTTTCCTAGAGGATCCTTTACTATGAGATCATTTATTAATTCTGTCTCATTACACAGTACCAGATCCAAGATAGCCTGCTCCCTGGTTGGTTCCATTACATACTATTCTAGGAAACCATCCCGGATGCACTCTATGAACTCCTCCTCAAGGCTACCATGGCCAATTTGATTTGTCCAATCAATATGGAGATTAAAATCACCCATGATTATTACCGTACCTTTTTTATAGGCCTCCATTATTTGTTGATTTATACTCTGTCCAACAGTATTGCTACTGATCGGGGGCCTGTAGACTATGCCAACCAGAGACTTTTTCCCCTTATTATTTTTTTTTATCTCCACCCAAACCGATTCTACATCTTGATCTTCTGAGCCAATATCACTTCTCACCACTGCACTGATCCAATCCTTTATCACAAGGTATGTTGGTGTGAGTAAGGATGTGCAGGAGTAGGGTTGGGAAGGCAGAGTGATGGGGATGTGATGAGAGGCACAGCAGGATAAAGTTGAATGCGGCTTTATACTCACCTTTCCAGATCTAATGAGATCATTGAAACATTTACGGCACTGCACCCAGGTCTTCCTGAACGCATCCGTGCTGTTCACCTCCTCTGCAATTTGGAGCCAGGCTCTTTTTGTCTCCTGGGGAGGTCTCTTCCGCCCATTGGAAGGGAAGAGGACCTCCCTGCGTGCTCTGGCTCCCTCCACAATTATACGGAGGGAGTCATCGGAGAACCTGGGTGCAGCCCTCTGCCTCTGTGCAGCCATCTCTCCAACTGTTTGGAGCAATTAAAACCTCCAGTGTGCTGCCTGCACACTCCTAGATGAACCTTCAAATGCACTGTGGCCATGGCTCCTTTAAATATCCCCGCTGAAAACGCATCATGGATGACGCCATCAGACCCACACCATTTAATAGGGACAGGTAACGCGCAGGGCGGGCTTAATAGGCCCCATTCTCGCAAAGTCGATTTCTGCAGCGGGATGGAAGCAACAATGGGGTCGTGACCCGCCATGCCGACCGCCCACACCTGACCTGCCCAGGTACAGAAAATTCCGGCCATAGCGGGTTATTTTGGCCAAAGGGTGAAAACAGGCGCTAAATGGGTGCTGTGCTAATAAGACTAGCCTGTTTGAAAGCCTGGTTTTAGGACGCAATTTTGGTCCTAATTGCTGATTACTAATCTCTGGATTGTTGCCTGAACCATGCGACAATTGGCACAGGGATTAGAAGGTTAAATGCGTGGCTGAAAGAGTGGTGTGGGAAGCAGGGGTTTTGCTTCATGGACAACTGGCACCAGTACTGGGGAAAGAGGGAGCTGTTCCGTTGGGACGGGCTCCACTTAAACCGGGCTGGAACCAATGTCCTGGCGAATCAAATAACTAGGGCAGTAGACAGGGCTTTAAACTAATAGAAACATAGAAGATAGGAGCAGGAGTCGACCATTCGGCCCCTTGAGCCTGTTCTGCCATTTAATGAGATCATGGCTGATCATCCAAATTCAGTACCCTGTCCCTGCTTTCTCCCTATATCCCTTGATCCCTTTAGCCTTAAGAAATATATCTATCTCCTTCTTGAATATATTTAATGAATTGGCCTCAACTGCCTTCTGTGGTAGAGAATTCCACAGGTTCACCACTCTCTGGGTGAAGAAATTCCTCCTCATCTCAGTCCTAAATGGCTTACCCCTTATCCTTAGACTGTGACCCCTGGTTCTGGACTCCCCCGCCATCGGGAACATCCTTCCTGCATCTAGTCTGTCTAATCCTGTTAGAATTTTATAAGTTTCAATGAGATCCCCTCTCATTCTTCTAAACTCTAGCAAATATAAGCCTAATCGACTCAATCTCTCTTCATACGTCATTCCTGCCATCCCAGGTATCAGTCTGGTGAATCTTCGCTGCACTCCCTCCATGGCAAGAACATCCTTCCTCAGATAAGGCGACCAAAACTGCACACAATACTCAAGGTGTGGTCTCACCAAGGCCCTGTACAACTGCAGCAAGACATCCTTGCTGCTGTACTCGAATCCTCTCGCTATGAAGGCCAACATACCATTTGCCTTCTTAACCGCCTGCTGCACCTGCATGCTTACCTTCAGCGACTGGTGCACAAGGACACCCAGGTCTCATTGCACTTCCCCTTCTCCCAATCTATTGCCATTCAGATAATAATCTGTCTTCCTGTTTTTGCCACCAAAGTGGATAACCTTGCATTTATCCACATTATACTGCATCTGCCATGCATCTGCCCAATCACCCAACCTGTCCAAATCATACTGGAGTTTCTCTGCATCCTCCTCACAGCACACACACCCACCCAGCTTTGTGTCATCTGCAAACTTGGAGATATTACATCTAGTTCCCTCGTCTAGATCATTAATATATATTGTGAATAGCTGGGGTCCTAGCACCGATCCCTGCGGTACCCCACTAGTCACTGCCTGCCACTCGGAAAAGACCCGTTTATTCCAACTCTTTGCTTCCTGTCTTGACAACCAGTTCTCTATCCAAGTCAGTACCTTACCCCCAATCCCATGTGCTTTAACTTTGCATGCTAATCTCTTATGCGGGACCTTATCAAAAGCCTTCTGAAAGTCCAAATACACCACATCCACTGGTTCTCCCTTATCTAGTCTACCAGTTACATCCTCAAAAAATTCCAGTAGTTTAGTCAAATGAAGGGAGGTGGGAGGATTCAGGAAAGAGTAAATTTAAAAGCAGCAAGAGAAATGTCAAGGCTCTATAGCAGAGCAGAGTTTTGGGTAAAAATAAGCAGCGTGGGTCAGGAAGGGACAGAGAGAGTAACAAAGGTAATAGGGCATCAGTGACTAAGGTGATATCAGCGAAAAATAGAAAAAAGTCAAAGCTAAAGGCACTATATCTGAATGCGCGAAGCATTCGCAACAAAATAAATGAAGAAATTAATAGGTTTGATCGAATAGCCATTACGGAGACGTGGTTGCAAAGTGACCAAGGTTGGGAACTAAATATGCCAGGATACTTAATTAAAATGGGAAAGGAGGAGGGGTAGCCCTGATAATAAAGGATGGGATAAAGGCAGTGGAGAGAAAGCATCTTAGCTCAGAAAATTAAGAAGTACAATCAGTCTGGGGGGAGCTAAGAAACAGCAAGGGGCAGAAAACATTGGTGGGAGTTATTTATAGGTCCCCAAACAGTAGTTGTAATGTAGGGCTGAGTATAAATCAGGAAAATAGAGGCGCATGTAACAAGGGTAATACAGTAATCATGAGGGCCTTTAATCAACATATAGACTGGGCAAACCAAATTTGCAGTAATAGTGTGGGGGACGAGTTCATGGAAATGTATACAAGATAGTTTTCTAGATCAGCATGTTGAGGAACCAACTAGGTAACAGGCTATTTTAGATCTAGTATTGTGCAATGAGAAAGGGTTAATTAATAACCTTGTAGTAAAGGTGCCTTTAGGGAAGAGTGACCATCATATGATAGAATTTTATATTGAGTTTGAAAGTGATTTAGTTAAGTCCGAAACTAGGGTCTTAAATCTAAACAATGCAAACTACGTAGGTATGAGGGGCGAGTTGGCTTAGGTAGATTGTGAAACTACATTAAAAGATATGACAGTAGACAAGCAATGGCTAGCATTTAAAGAATTAATACATAATTTACAACAAATATACATTCCTTTAAGGCACAAAATTCGGTATCGCCCCGCTTAGGACGCAATTATCGGCCGGGCGCAATGTTTAGCACCTGGCGCTAATTATCGTCTCTGACTGCAAACTTGGCTTCTATCACCCCTGGAGGTGATTGGAGCGATAAATCAGGCGCTACACACCTCTCTTAAGGCGCTAACGCCGAGGAGCGAGGTGCTACCTCAGAGCGCTGGCGAATCTCATGTGATGTCATAGAAACATAGAAACTAGGAGCAGGAGTAAGCCATTCGGCCCGTCGAGCCTGCTCCACCATTCAATACGATCATGGCTGATCATCCAAATCCAGTACCCTGTCCCTGCCCCCTCACACAGAATCCCCATCGAGCCTGCACCGACACATATCCCACCCTATCCCCGTAACCCCACGTATTTAATTCCCCCTAACATATCCCATCCTATCCCTGTAACCCCACATATTTAATCCCCCCCTAACACTAAGGGTCAATTTATCATAGCCAAATCACCTAACCCGCACATTTTTGGACTGTGGGAGGAAACCGGAGCACCCGGAGGAAACCCACGCAGACACGGGGAGAATGTGCAAACTCCACACAGACAGTCACCCGAGGCCAGATTCGAACCCGGGTCTCTGGCGCTGCGAGGCACCAGTGCTAACCACTATGCCACCGTGTTGCCCGTCAGTCAGCAATGGAACACAGACCCACTAGCGCTGGCCAGTTCTTAAAGGGGAGGGTCAATCTTGCTCTCCATCCACACCCTGCTCATTGCAGCCTTGAATCTCGGCCTGGAGAGACCTGTACATCAAATCTGCTGGAAGGAACAATGGAGAGGCCCAGGGAAAGAGCTCAGAGTGCAGCCCCCAAAGTCTCTTCTAAATCGATGCAAGGAAGGTCAAATCAAAATAAACCTGCAAAGTGCTGCTCAGTACCCAAAACTCCTTCACACAGCGTTGAATCTCTCCAGAAGTCTCTCTCTCTCTCTCTCAGAATGCGTGGTGCAAAAATGTCGCCAACAAAAAAAGGCAGGAAGCGGTCACCTTTAAATAGCGCTCCCCCAGTCCCTTCCCGACTGCAAAACGCTGCCTTCAACCTGTCGTTGCTAACAGCAGGTGGTAAGGCAGGGGGCACCACTCAATATCCGGTCCGGGGCGCTACCGGGGCACGCTCGACTGACGTCACGATCTGCGGGCACAGGAGATCGTGGCAGTAGTGTTTAGTGCCAGGCGCTAGTTGCTTTGCACCCCATTAGCGCCCTCTTAGGGCGCTAACGGGAGGCGCAAAGCAACTGAATTTTTCCCCCAAAAACCCCACAGGAAAAGTGGTCCAACCATGGCTAACAAGAGAAGTTAAAGATAGTATTAGATCAAAGGAAGAGGCTTATAATGTTGCCAAAAAGAGTAGTAAGCCTGAGGATTGGGAGGATTTTAGAATTCAGCAAAGGAGGACCAAGAAATTGATAAGGAAAGAGAAAAAAGAATATGAGAGTAAATTAGCAAGAGACATAAAAACAGATTGTAAATGTTTCTATAGGTATGTTATTAGGAAGAGATTAGTGAAAGTAAACGTGGGCTCATTAGAGGCAGAGACAGGAGAAATTATAATGGGCAATAAGGAAATGACAGCGACATTAAACAAATACTTTGTATCTGTCTTCACGGTAGAAGACACAAAAAACATTCTGGAAATAATGGGGAACCAAGGGTCTAGAGAGAATGAGGAACTTAAAGAAATCAGTATAAGTAAAGACATAGGGCTAGAAATTGGGCACCTTAGTGCCTCCCGTTATCGCCTCCGGGCGCGATAACGGGGCGCTAATCACGAACCGACCGGGCACGGCGAGAAGATCGACTCCCGCTATACTCGGCGGGAGGTTTGCAGCGGCGGTATGGCGTTGTGCCCCGATCTCCTTCGCCCAGTGATCGTGACGTCATCACCGTGCACATCGCCCCAGTAGCGTCCCAGACCCGAACTTCGGTTCCGCCCCATGCAGCATCGCCGGGCGAAAACACCAGCAGCTGCAGGAGGCGTTCATCGGGAGGCCGGGTGCTTCAGGGACGATACTTAAAAGGCGAGGTGGCCAACATAAGTGGAAAAAAATCTCAGATGCTCTTTCTGTTTTTTTTTTTATTTTTCTTCGCCAGCGATCGATCAGCCCGGCACTCTGCTGCAGTGCATCAGGCTGATTGGGCCGGATCGCGGCTGCCGTCGTGGACCAGGTAAGTTTTCCCCTTGCAGAGCCTGCAGTGATGGCCCTTCCCTTTAAGGGAGGGAAGGAGCCTTCCAATGAGGCAGCGCTGCACGGCCCATTGTGCAGCACTGCGCACCTGCCGCCCCGCCTGCATGATTTAACGCTCCACTTCCTGGAGCGTAAAACCGAATTTTTTAAAAGTTGAAAAACATTAGCGCTCCAAACGGGGCTATAATGAATTTCTCCCCCATAGTACTAGAGAAATTAATGGGACTAGTGGTGACAAATCACCTGGACCTGACGACCTGCATCCGAGGGTTTTAAAAGAGGTAGCTGCAGAGATAGTGGATGCATTGGTATTAATCTTCCAGAATTCCCTAGATTCTAGAACAGTCTCCAAGGATTGGAAGGTAGCAAACATAAGCCCGCTATTTAAGAAAGGAGGAAGAGAAAAAACAGGTAACTATAGGCCAGTTAGCCTGACATCAGTAGTAGGCAAAATGCTAGAATCTATTATTAAGGACGTGGTAACAGGGCACTTAGAAAATCGGAATATGATTAGGCAGAGTCAACATGGTTTTATGAAAGGGAAATCGTGTTTGACAAATGTGTTAGAGTTTTTTGAAGATGTAACTAGCAGGGTAGATAAGGGGGAACCAGTGGATGTAGAGTATTTGGATTTTCAAAAAGCATTCGATAAGGTGCCACACAAGAGGTTATTACACAAAATTAGGACTCATGGGATTGGGGGTAATATATATGCATGGATAGAGGATTGGTTAATGGACAGAAAACAGAGAGTAGGAATAAACGGGACTTTTTCGGCTTGGCAGGCTGTAACTAGTGGGGTACAGCAAGGATCAGTGCTTGGGCCTCAGCTATTTACAATCTATATTAATGACTTAGATGAAGGGACTAAGTGTAACGTATCCAAGTTTGCTGATGATACAAAGTTAGGTGGGAAAGTAATCTGTGAGGAGGACTCAAAGAGGCTGCAAAGAGAAATAGACAGGTTGACTGATTGGGCAAGAACATGGCAAATGGAATACACTGTGGGGAAGTGTGAAGTTATCCATTTTTGTCGGAAAAACAAAAAAGCAGAATATTTTTTGAATGGTGAGAGACTGGGAAATGTTTGCATCCAGAGGGACCTGGGTGTCTTTGTACATGAATCATAGAAAGTTAACATGCAGGTACAGCAAACAATTAAGAAAGCAAATGGTATGTTAGCTTTTGTTACAAAGGGATTATAGAGTATAAGAGTAAAGAAGTCTTACTACAATTATACAGGGCATTGGTGAGGCCACGCCTGGAGTACTGTGTACAGTTCTGGTCTCCTTACCTAAGGAACGAAGGTTCACTAGACTAGTTCCTGGGATGAGGGGATTTCCCTATTAGGAGAGATTGAGTAGACTAGGCCTATATTCCCCAGAGTTTAGAAGAATGAGAGGTGATCTAATTGAAACATATAAAATTCTTAAGAGGCTTGACAGGGTTAATGCTGGGAAAATGTTTCCCTTGGCTGGGGAATCTAGAACACGGGGTCACAGTCTCAGAATAAGGGGTAGGACATTTAGGACTAAGATGAGGAAAAAAAAGGTTGTGAATCTTTGGAATTCTCTACCTCAGAGAGCCATGGATGGTCAGTCGTTGAGTATATTCAAGACATAAGTCGATAAATTTTTGGGGATTGGGGGATAGTGCGGGAAGGTGGAGTTGAGGTAGAAGATCAGCCATGATCTTGTTGAATGGCGGAGTAAGCCGAAGGGCCAAATAACCTACTCCAGCTCCTATTTCTTATGTTCTTATTACCATAATTTCAACTTGCCTGAAGGTGCTAAAACAGAGACACCTGCAGGTTTAGCACTCAAGTGCTGATTAGATGCAATTTTCATGGAGCAGTATATGTGGGCTCCATTCACTTCCACTGAAGGTATGGAGTGTGCTGTCTGACACATAGCAGCACGTTGCAGGATGGTTTACGGACTGAGTGAGAGGGCGCACAGGTTCTCGGACGCGACACTGGAAGTCCTGGTGGAGGAGGTCCAGCAGAGGAGAGCTGTCCTGTACCCACAGGGCTGGATGGAGTCCACCTCGCCCAACTGTCCCTCCTATACCTCTCTCCTGCAGCAGCTGGTGCTTCTCTGCCTGGCATCATGTCCCCCTCCCATTCCTCCTGCAGACTAAGGGAGACCCCTAGCAAGATGCCGGTGACCAAGCACTCCCTTTCTCCTGGTGACTCCTATAAGGTATCCAATAAGGTAGAGTAGCTCAGCACTCACTCTTTCTAGGTGAAGTCCTCAGAGAATTTCCAGAATAAATGTGGGTGGAGTGTTGGTGAAGCCTTGACAAAGTATCCCAGAAAGTCTCCTGATGTGTTTCAAAAGTCCTCTTTAAACCTTCAGCAGCAAGTGAACAGTAAAAGGTGATATGACTTTAAGAAGTGCTCAAAATCCTCTGCAACAACTTGTTTACTCCCAGTCAGCTGGTCACTGTTAGGAGAAGGCGTTAGGTCAAGCGCTAGCAACCAAAACGCCGTATAGCCTCGTTAATGAGCGCTAGCAGGCAATTTAAGTGCCAATCAGCTGTTTAATGATCCTCCAGACGGCCGTTCCTAGCACGTGCTTCAACTCCTTTACCAAGATGCTGTCTTGTGCTAAACACGGGCTAAACCGGCCTTTCAGCTTAAGACCCCATCTTGGTCACCTCGGAGGCTCTTTAGCGAAAATCGCCCACATACAATGAGATACACTGTGAGGAAGACAAAGGGAAAGAGTGAGTGAGAGTGGCAGAGAAAGTGACATCCGGAATAAAAGAGAGTTTGAGACAGGGTGAGACAGAGAGATGGGGAGACAGAAATAAGGAGTGGCATAGAGAGAGAGGAGGAGACTGAGCAAGTAATGGGGAGAGGGGAGAGATATAGGGGCAGAGACACAGCAAGAGAGAAAGAGGCAGGCAGAGAGGGGAGACACAGTGAGAGAGTAAGACATACAATGAAACGGAAAGAGTGAGAGGGACACAGAGAGATCGAATGAGAGAGACCATGACACAGAGAGATACAGAGCGAGAGATAGAGATATGCAGAATAAGAGAGACAGGTACAGAGTGAAAGAGAGATAGACTGACAATAAATAAGAGATAGACATACAGATAGAGTGAAATAAATGGAGAGAGATAGAGGGATAGAGAGACACAGACAGAGGAAAGAAGTGAGAGAGACAGAGTGGAAGAAAAAGTGATCAGAGAGAGAGAAAGATATGTTTGGAGAGAAAGCTAGGGAGCAAGAGAGAGACAGGGAGAGGGAGAAGAGATAAAGTATGAGACAGAGAAATATAGTGAGAGGTACACAGAGAACACTGAAAAGAGACACAATTTCCCCTTCTTAAACTTGTTGTCTTTATTGATATTCACTAGGATTAGAGTAGAATTGCTGAAGCAACACCAACTTTTTACAGAGAGAATTCAAAATGTCTGTGTGCTCTTCTGTCTCTTCATTGCCCTACTTTGTGTGGAGCAGGTAAATGTCCATGAGCTCTACTGGGACTGACTGGCTGGCTGCGTTCCTATTAACTGAGAGTTTGACTAATTAGATTACCAAATCCTTCCAACAATTTCTTAATGAAAGGGTCAGGGGAAGGTCACCAGGGCCATGGATCAACAGATATGGGGCACGGCGGGGTGGGGGAGGCACTGTCATGTTTTGCTTCTTCCTGTTAAGGTTAAGAGTGTGGCTGGCAGAATTCCTTGATTTTATTGAGAGTTCTTGCTCATTTAACTGAGGGATGTTAGTGCCAGACCCATTAAGATAGCTGCGGGCACCAGTCACAGGGGCAGGAGGGGAGGAGCTGTGAATTCGGCTCCAGAGGGAGCTTTACTCTGTATCTAACCCGTACTGTACCTGCCCTGGGAGTGTTTGATGGGACAGTGCAGAGGGAGCTTTACTCTGTATCTAACCCGTACTGTACCTGCCCTGGGAGTGTTTGATGGGACAGTGTAGAGGGAGCTTTACTCTGTATCTAACCCCATGCTGTACCTGCCCTGGGAGTGTTTGAGGGGACAGTGTAGAGGGAGCTTTACTCTGTATCTAACCCATGCTGTACCTGCCCTGGGAGTGTTTGATGGGACAGTGGAGAGGGAGCTTTACTCTGTATCTAACCAGTGCTGTACCTGCCCTGGGAGTGTTTGAGGGGACAGTGTAGAGGGAGCTTTACTCTGTATCTAACCCGTGCTGTACCTGCCCTGGGAGTGTTTGAGGGGACAGTGTAGAGGGAGCTTTACTCTGTATCTAACCAGTGCTGTACCTGCCCTGCAGAGCTTTGCAGCTCCATGTTGCAGGAGCTGTTTATGAAGTGCTTGTTTTCAATGACTGACAAAGCTCAGACAGAAGGAATGATAAACTGGATGAAGTTCTGGAGCTCTGCCAGATAGCATGGAACTGGAGCACAACCTGAAAGAAAGGAAAAGAACCGAGGAGATGCTGGAAATACACAGCAGGTCCATCAGTAACTGTAAAGAGAAAGGGCAAAGTTCATGTTCAGGGCCTGTAGTTTGATCAGAAGTAACGATCATTCTGAACAAAGTCTACCACCTGATTACATCTCTAAGCTCTTCCCATATAATGAATTACCATTGAAGTGCAGCCAGTTTTATGTAGGAAAATCCAGCAGCCATTTTGCACACAGCAAGATCCCACAAACAAGGTAAATGAGCATTTATTCAGTTTTCAGTTTTATTGATTGAGGGAGGAATGTTGGCATAATCCCAGGGAACCCTCTGCTCTTCTTCAAAATAGTGCCATGGGATCTTTGACACCCACCTTAGAGGGCAGACAGGGCCTCGGTTTAACATCTCATCCAAAAGACAGCACCTCTGACAGTGCAGCACTCCCTCAGTACTGCACTCAAGTGTCAACCTAGACCGGCCCTGGGTGTGTTTGATGGGACAGTGTAGAGGGAGCATTACTCTGTATCTAACCCATGCTGTACCTGCCCTGGGAGTGTTTGATGGGACAGTTTAGAGGGAGCTTTACTCTATCTAACCCCTGCTGTACCTGCCCTGGGAGTGTTTAGGACAGTGTAGAGGGAACTTTAATCTGTATCTAATCCATGCTGTATCTGCCCTGGGAGTGTTTGATGGGACAGTTTAGAGGGAGCTTTACTCTGTATCTAACCCGTGCTGTACCTGCCCTGGGAGTGTTTGATGGGACATTATAGAGGGAGCATTACTCTATCTAACCCCTGCTGTACCTGCCCTGGGAGTGTTTAGGACAGTGTAGAGGGAACTTTAATCTGTATCTAATCCATGCTGTATCTGCCCTGGGAGTGTTTGATGGGACAGTGTAGAGAGAACTTTAGTCTGTATTTAATCTGTGGTGTACCTGCGCTGGGAGTGTTTGAGGCTGAAAGCGGTTGCCTGAGATCGAAAATGTTCCATTCCCTGGCACCCAGATAAATGCAAAATTCATGAAGCTGATTGAGAAGGAGAGGGTCTCTCCTGCTGTTGCTTTTCTTCTTGGTGCTGAAGATTCCAGCAATCAGCCGAAGCCTCCTGCCAGATCATTGAACGTTGAACAGGACTCTCAGCCGCTCCAGTAATCAGAAGCAATGCATCTCATGCATCAGTTTCATTCAATTCAATTATCTGTCTTTGGACTGATAGGAATCTAAGAAAAACATGACTTCCTGTCAAAGCACACTCTTTGTAAGTTGATGACAGCGTAGGACATTGCAAGAGTGGCACCAGCTGTGGCACTCAGCATTTACCATCTGCAGGAGCATGCAGAACCCACTCAAGGGCATGGCACTCAGTGTTGCCAAGGGAGAAACCGTTACTGAAAAAAAAAACAAGCGCCAATGCTACGAGTGTCTTGAGCTATATTTAGACAACGAGACAGAGGGAGTGAGGGAGGCGCTGAGTCAGTAATTGTGAGCTGTCCTTATTTTGCGTTCATCCTGGACCAAAATTTTGTTTAAGGAGCAGAAGACTGATTTTAATTTCTCGTAGTTGCTGTACAGATGGTGGGTCTGCCATGCACAGTTTATGGGAACTGACTGAAAATAAATGCTTGAGACAATTGTTGCTGGTATGTCAGGCAGTTGCTTGTGTTACATTATAAAATAGCCGTGGTTTGCCTCGGGTTTGAGCTCCCTGTGTATCATGTACTAGTCATTGCAGTTTCTGTCTTCAAGATTGGGATTGAGACTGGGATTGGGATTGGTAATGGGATTGGGACTGAGACGAGGATTGGGATTGGTAATGGGACTGGTAATGGGATTGGGAATGGTAATGGGATTGGGACTGAGACGGGGATTGGGATTGGTAATGGGACTGGTAATGGGATTGGGAATGGTAATGGGATTGGGACTGAGACTGGGATTGGGATTGGTAATGGGATTGGGACTGAGACTGGGATTGGGACTGAGACTGGGATTGGGACTGGGGCTGGGACTGGGGCTGGGATTGGGACTGGGGCTGGGACTGGGGCTGAGACTGAGATTGATAATGGGATTGAGACTGGGATTGGTAACGGGTTTGGGACTGGGATTTGTAACGGGACTGGGATTGTGGCCAAGCAGTGTGTGAGGCTAGGGGTTATAATCTGTAATTGGGATTTGGATTGGAAATGGGATTGAGATTGGGATTGAGATTGAGATTTGGATTGAGATTGTAATCGTGCAGTGCAAGTGTCCAGGGTTTATAGAGTGTGGCTGGGGTTGGGCTTTCTCTTTCTCACGTAAAAGAATTGGATTGAAGTGAAGAGTTTGTCCATAAACTGGAAAGACACAGCCCAGGGTTGCTAATCTCGTCATGTCCCTGTGGGAGCAGAGAGCCGGCGCACCCAGTGAAGTCACGATGTACATGAAAAGAAAAATCACAGCAAGTTACCGTTACGTCATCTCATCCCCCCGCACTCCCAAGGGAATGAATGTGGCCAGTTGCAATGCATAGGCCTGGAGAGAGGTCATTGATCCTCCCCTTTGGATGACAGTAGGTCATAGACTGAGGAAAGGCAAGAAAAGGGCTTGGGAGAGAAAAATCCAAACATATATGTTATGAAAATCTCTTTCTGTCCACAAAACTATGCTTCCTGCTGTCATTTTTGTCACATTTTTATGTCACCGTTTAACATTGGAAATCATTAAGCGAGCATTTATAATTGCGTTTTACTATGTAAACAGCTATGGAAGCACCGATTAGATATGTTTCAGGATAGAGTTTGGATTGAGAGATGTGAGAAGGTGTGGTTGAAGATGGGTAGGTGGGGTTGAGTGACATGGTGGGTAGATGGAGTTGAGGGACTTGACTTAAATAGAAAGGAAAATCACGGTAGGCGATATGCAATTGGTATCACCCGATATCACCCATTTTACACTATCTACAAAACTTAAAACTGCTCCTTCACTGATTTGTTAGCTATATACAAGAAACTCCTACTTTGAGCGTAAAGCAGTCTGGTTTGGTCAGGCCGAGCCTACATTGCACACAATGTTAAACTCATAAAGGCAAACACAAGCTCTTATACAATGGGTGGCAGAGAGAAGAATCACACAGATCAACTCCTCACCTCCCTCGTTCTTCTCCTCCTAGAACCTGTTAGCCTTTAAAAACCAAGCTTGGGATCTCCTAATCATCTGCTTAACCTCATCTTCCATTCTACTCTTTCCAACCCCTGATGGTGTCCTGCAACATGGGCCTCGGCCATTCCCCATTTAATAAAACCATTCATCACTACCCTGCCATGTAAGTAATCTCCAGGAGGGGGTGCGGTCCCATATAGTGTCCTTCACGAATTTCCTCCGAAGCTAAATTGCTCTCAGACTCAGCCCCTCTGTAGAACTCCAACACCGTGTCCCACCTTGTTTCAGCTGTTTGTTTCCTGGAAATTCTGCGGTACTTGCCTCCGTGTGTCCCAGCCCCAAGGAAAAATACGGAAATGCTTTCTTCACTTTTCCTGTGTGTGTGTGCATCTATCAATCTGTGTGTCTCTATCAACATACCATTCTGTGTTTGTATCACTCTGTGTGTGTTTATATCTATTTGTGTGTGTTTCTAGGGGCTAGAAATTCACCTCCTTTGCGCCTCCCGTTAGCGCCTCCGGGGGGCGATAACGGGGTACTAACGACTTACCGCCCGGGCGTGGCAATAGTACCGCCGCCCGCGAAATTCACCTGGAGGTTTGCAGCAGCGGTAACCCCGAGTGCCACGATCTCCTGCGCCCGGAGATCATGACGTCTTCCGGCTGCGCAGCGCCCCGACCCGAAATTCGGTTGCGCCCCCCGCAGCATCGCCGGACGATAACACTGACAGCTGCAGGAGGTGTTGCGGGAGGCCGGGCGCTTCGGGAGCGGTAATTAAAGGTAAGGCCGCTGGTCTGCAGAGAAAATTTGTTTCCATCCATTAGGTTGCCGTTTGAAAATTTTTAACTGCCGCGATTGATCAGCCCTGCACTCTGTTAGAGTGCTTGGGGCTGATCGTCACGGATCCCGGCTGTCGTCAGCAATGAGGGACATTGTTGAAATGCAGAGCCTGCACAGTGGCCCTTCCCTTTAAGGGAGGGAAGGAGCCTCAGATTCCGGCAGCGCTGCACGGGACATTGTGCAGCGCTGCACCTCTACCGCCCCTCCTGCGTGGTTTGGCACTCCAGAAAGGAAGAGGTAGTGCTTCATTTAGCACTCCACTTCCTTCCTGGCACGCTAACACCTAATTTAGAAAAAGCT
Source organism: Squalus acanthias (assembly GCA_030390025.1). Taxonomy (NCBI): domain Eukaryota; kingdom Metazoa; phylum Chordata; class Chondrichthyes; order Squaliformes; family Squalidae; genus Squalus; species Squalus acanthias. The sequence continues at coordinate 2,108,261 of JASTWF010000055.1, forward strand.
GAGAATCACGAGCGCCTGGTGCTAATTTTTCCAGCTTTCAAAAATTAGCGCCCCAAATGGGGCGATACCAAATTTCTCCCCCTATATCTCTGTGCACAAGTGTCGCTCTCTGTCTCTTTCTCTCACACTCTATTTCTCCCTCTCTCATGCTCTCTCTCTGTGTATGTGTCTCTCTTGCTCTCCCTCTCTATGTCTCTCTGTCTATCTATCTCTCTCATGGTCTCGTTCTATCTCTGTGCCTCTTTGTTTGCTTCTCATCTTTTTTTATTTGTTCTTAGAATTTCCACTATCCCTAGGTAGCCTGAGGGTATTAAAAGTTAACCATGCAGTGTGGGACTGGAGTCACATGTAGGCCAGACCAGGTAGGGATGGCAGTTTCCCTTCCCTGAAGGACATTGGTGAATCAGTTGGGTTTTTACGACAATCTGGCAGCTTTATTGGTAATTTTTCTGGTGCTGGTCCATAAATTATGATTTATTGAGTTCATGGCCTCCAGGTTACTCATCCAGTTCCAAAACCACATGGTAACTAAACCATACTATACCTGTGTGTGTCTCTTTCTGTGTGTATGTCTTCCTGTGTTTCTGTTGGCATATCTCTCTGCCTTTATCTATATTTCTCTCTATCTGTGTGTATCTCTCTGTCTGTCTCTATCTGTGTGTCTGTCTGTATATCTCTGTCTCTCCCTATCTTTGTCTCTACCTCTTTCTGTCTCCGTCTCTATCTCTCTCCTTGTCTCCATATGTGTGTGTCTCTCTCTGACTCTAACTGTGTCTCTCTCATGGTCTTTATTTCTCTCCCTTTCACTTTGTCTCGATCTGTGTCTCTCTCTCTCTCTATCTGTGTGTGTCTCTCTCTGTGGTCTAAGTGGTCATTCTTCATATGATACAGTGAATATTAACAAACTATTCTATCTTGGTTGGCATCACAACTGACCCCAACTCTGCCCTCACTTGGTGTCCATACACATGTACTTCCAACAGGGTTCACTGGATGGTGATCAGCAGGGAGATTGAACTGAGGCAGACTGTTCTGTGTGGCTCAGTTCCACACATGGCAGTGCATCCACCCACTGATCCATCGGGAGAGCGTGGGGTCTCAGTATTTTTCATTAATATACATCATTATTACCAGCCGAGCATCATTGCTCCAAAATCTTTTTATGGAAACTTTGTGAGAGGACAACGGCCAAGTGATACATTTTTGGTAGGAAGAATGAGGAGAGGCAATATAAACTAAAGGGTACAATCCTAAAAGGGGTGCATGAACAGAGAGACCTGGGAGTATATGTGTACAAATCATTGAAGGTGGCAGGGCAGGTTGAGAAAGCAGTTAAAAAAGCATACGGGATCCTGGGCTTCATAAATAGAATTGAGAGGTCGCACAACACCAGGTTATAGTCCAACAGTTTTATTTGAAATCACAAGCTTTCGGAGCTATCGATTGCTCCTTCCTCAGGTGAAGTAAATTAGATACAGAATCGCCAAAGCATATATAGATAGAAAACAAAGCATGTGTACTTTACAATTGCAGACCATTAAATTAAATCATCCTGACTATCTGCCGAGGTGTGATAAAGTTAATTAAGTCAGCCAGGAAGGTACCACATCAAAGACCTAGCAAGATACAACTGAGACAATGAGGTGTAGTCGCAGGGGTTCTAACGTGTCAAAAGCTGCCGTCTGTATGTAAAACGAAAAGCTTTAAAAAAAAATTACTTTTTTACTGGGAAAATTTTTACTTTTTTACTGGGAATCACATCTGTGAACAAGCTAACGACGACTCGAGTCCGGATCACGTCATGTATCGTGACATAAACCCAAGATCACGATTTAGACCGTCTTCATGAGTGCGGAACTTGGCTATCAGTTTCTGCTCGATGATTTTGCGTTGTCGTGTGTTTCTAAGGTTGCCTTGGAGAACGCTTACCCGCAGATCCGAGGCTGAATGTCCTTGACTGCTGAAGTGTTCCCCGACTGGGAGGTAACAATCCTGCCTGGCGATTGTTGCGCGGTGCTCGTTCATACGTTGTCTCAGTGTCTGCATGGTCTCGCCGATGTACCATGCTCTATTCATAAATAGAGGCAGAGAGTACAAAAGCAAGGAAGTTATGATGAACCTTAATAAAACACTGGTTCAGCCACAACTGGAGTATTGTGTCCAATTCTGGGCACCGCACTTTAGGAAGGATGTGAAGGCCTTAGAGAGGGTGCAGAAAAGTGTTACAAGAATGGTTCCAGAGATGAGGAACTTCAGTTACGTGGGTAGGCTGGAGAAGCTGGGGTTGATCTCCTTCGAGCAGAGAAGTTTGAGAGGAGATTTGATAGAGAGTTTCAAAATCATGAGGGGTCTAGACAGAGTAGATAGAGAGAAACTGTTCCCATTGGCGGAAGTGCCGAGAACCAGAGAACACAAATTTAAGGTGATTGGCAGAAGAACCAAAGGAGACAATAGGAAAAACTTATTTACACAGCGAGTGGTTAGGATCTGGAATGCACTGCCTGAAAGGGTGGTGGGGGCAGATTCAAAAGGGAATTGGATAAGTACCTGAAGGAAAAAAATTTGCACAGCTACGGAGAAAGGGCGGGGGAGTGGGACGATCTGAAGTGCTCTTGCAGAGAGCCGGCACGGGCTCGACGGGCCGAATGGCCTCCTTCTGTGCTGTAATCATTCTATGATTCTAAGTGGATTGAAACAGCCTCAACTGGGTTTCAGTCACAGTCTCTTTGCAAATCGCTAGTTGGCACGTTCTCTTTCCGTTAAGAGTCAGACTGGAACAGTCATCGCACTTGGCGCAGGATGGCTGGTCAGCAAAGGCTTCTCGACACCAGCTCAGAGTGAATTCTCTCTGGTGGCTGAAAATGTAAACAATGCTGCCCCCTGCTGTCCAACTGCATCATTTTTCTTCGTAAAAAAACATTTATTTTTGCGTTCCTCAGGGTGAGACATGTTGGTGCTGAGAAATAGAACACTTTCCGTTTCAGGCACCCAGCACAGGTTAGATACAGAGTAAAGCTCCCTCTACACTATCCCATTAAACACTCCCAGGGCAGGTACTGCACGGGTTAGATACAGAGTAAAGCTCCCTCTACACTGTCCCATTAAACACTCCCAGGGCAGGAACTGCACGGGTTAGATACAGAGTAAAGCTCCCTCTACACTGTCCCATCAAACACTCCCAGGGCAGGTACTGCACGGGTTAGATACAGAGTAAAGCTCCCTCTACACTGTCCCATCAAACACTCCCAGGGCAGGTACTGCACAGGTTAGATACTGAGTAAAGCTCCCTCTACACTGTCCTATCAAACACTACACTTTCAGCAGAGGATGGAATTAAATGACAGAGTGGGGCATTGGCTTTAACAAATCTGAATATAAACTGGACACGTCTGCAAGCACTCACAGAATATGAAATCGGGAACTTTGTGGGACAAAGGGAAATGAATCAAACTCTGACAGTGCAGTGGGTTGGAACGGAAAAGATTTAAAGGAGGATTGCATGAAGAATTCCAAAACAGTTCTGTTGTAGTTCCTTCAGTGGAGACAGACAACGTGCATGTTGGTTAGTGAATTATCTGTCATGCTCAGTTTCTGATCTATCCAAATTAGCCCATTCTGGAGGCAGAGGCTCATTCCTCTCGCACAGGGGCTCAGTCGGAGGCACCAGATGCAGAGTAATTATTGCTGAATACTGAGTGTGTTTGACCCGTGTTTCTTTACCTCGTCATCCCTCCTTCCCTGTAGTACTGATCCATTACACTGACACTGGGTGATGATCTATTACACTGACACTGGGTGCTGATCTATTACACTGACACTGGGTGCTGATCTATTACACTGACACTGGGTGCTGATCCATTACACTGACACTGGGTGCTGATCTATTACACTGACACTGGGTGCTGATCTATTACACTGACACTGGGTGCTGATCCATTACACTGACACTGGGTGCTGATCTATTACACAGACACTGGGTGCTGATCTATTACACTGACACTGGGTGCTGATCTATTACACTGACACTGGGTGCTGATCCATTACACTGACACTGGGTGCTGATCCATTACACTGACACTGAATGCTGATCCATTACACTGACACTGGGTGCTGATCTATTACACTGACACTGGGTGCTGATCTATTACACTGACACTGGGTGCTGATCCATTACACTGACACTGGGTGCTGATCCATTACACTGACACTGGGTGCTGATCCATTACACAGACACTGGGTGCTGATCCATTACACAGACACTGGGTGCTGATCTATTACAGTGACACTGGGTGCTGATCCATTACACTGACACTGGGTGCTGATCCATTACACTGTCACTGGGTGCTGATCTATTACACTGACACTGGGTGCTGACCCATTACACTGACACTGGGTGCTGATCTATTACACTGACACTGGGTGCTGATCCATTACACTGACACTGGGTGCTGATCTATTACACTGACATTGGGTGCTGATCCATTACACTGACACTGGGTGCTGATCCATTACACTGACACTGGGTGCTGATCCATTACACTGTCACTGGGTGCTGATCTATTACACTGACACTGGGTGCTGACCCATTACACTGACACTGGGTGCTGATCCATTACACTGACACTGGGTGCTGACCCATTACACTGACACTGGGTGCTGATCTATTACACTGACACTGGGTGCTGATCTATTACACAGACACTGTGCTGATCTATTACACTGACACTGGGTGCTGATCTATTACACTGACACTGGGTGCTGATCCATTACACTGACACTGGGTGCTGATCCATTACACTGACACTGGGTGCTGATCTATTACACAGACACTGGGTGCTGATCCATTACACTGACACTGGGTGCTGATCTATTACACAGACACTGGGTGCTGATCTATTACACAGACACTGGGTGCTGATCTATTACACTGACACTGGGTGCTGATCTATTACACTGACACTGGGTGCTGATCCATTACACTGACACTGGGTGCTGATCCATTACACTGACACTGGGTGCTGATCTATTACACAGACACTGGGTGCTGATCCATTACACTGACACTGGGTGCTGATCTATTACACAGACACTGTGCTGATCTATTACACTGACACTGGGTGCTGATCTATTACACTGACACTGGGTGCTGATCCATTACACTGACACTGGGTGCTGATCCATTACACTGACACTGGGTGCTGATCTATTACACAGACACTGGGTGCTGATCCATTACACTGACACTGGGTGCTGATCTATTACACTGTCACTGGGTGCTGATCTATTACGCTGACACTGGGTGCTGATCCATTACACTGACACTGGGTGCTGATCTATTACACAGACACTGGGTGCTGATCTATTACACTGACACTGGGTGCTGATCCATTACACTGACACTGGGTGCTGATCCATTACACTGACACTGGGTGCTGATCTATTACACTGACACTGGGTGATGATCTATTACACTGACACTGGGTGCTGATCCATTACACTGACACTGGGTGCTGATCCATTACACTGACACTGGGTGCTGATCTATTACACTGACACTGGGTGCTGATCTATTACACTGACACTGGGTGCTGATCCATTACACAGACACTGGGTGCTGATCTATTACACTGACACTGGGTGATGATCTATTACACTGACACTGGGTGCAGATCCATTACACTGACACTGGGTGCTGATCTATTACACTGACACTGGGTGCTGATCTATTACACTGACACTGGGTGCTGATCTATTACACTGACACTGGGTGCTGATCTATTACACTGACACTGGGTGCTGATCCATTACACTGACACTGGGTGCTGATCTATTACACTGTCACTGGGTGCTGATCTATTACACTGACACTGGGTGCTGATCCATTACACTGACACTGGGTGCTGATCTATTACACAGACACTAGGTGCTGATCTATTACACTGACACTGGGTGCAGATCCATTACACTGACACTGGGTGCTGATCCATTACACTGACACTGGGTGCTGATCTATTACACTGACACTGGGTGCTGATCCATTACACTGACACTGGGTGCTGATCCATTACACTGACACTGGGTGCTGATCTATTACACTGACACTGGGTGCTGATCCATTACACTGACACTGGGTGATGATCTATTGCACTGACACTGGGTGATGATCTATTACACTGACACTGGGTGCTGATCCATTACACTGACACTGGGTGATGATCTATTACACTGACACTGGGTGCTGATCCATTACACTGACACTGGGTGCTGATCTATTACACTGACACTGGGTGCTGATCCATTACACTGACACTGGGTGATGATCTATTACACTGACACTGGGTGCTGATCCATTACACTGACACTGGGTGCTGATCTATTACACTGACACTGGGTGCTGATCTATTACAGTGACACTGGGTGCTGATCTATTACACTGACACTGGGTGCTGATCTATTACACTGACACTGGGTGCTGATCTATTACAGTGACACTGGGTGCTGATCTATTACACTGACACTGGGTGCTGATCTATTACACTGACACTGGGTGCTGATCTATTGCACTGACACTGGGTGCTGATCCATTACACTGACACTGGGTGCTGATCTATTACACAGACACTGGGTGTTGATCCATTACACAGACACTGGTTGCTGATCTATTACACAGACACTGGGTGCTGATCTATTACACAGACACTGGGTGTTGATCCATTACACTGACACTGGGTGCTGATCTATTACACTGACACTGGGTGCTGATCCATTACACTGACACTGGGTGCTGATCCATTACACTGACACTGGGTGCTGATCCATTACACTGACACTGGGTGCTGATCCATTACACTGACACTGGGTGCTGATCTATTACACTGACACTGGGTGCTGATCCATTACACTGACACTGGGTGCTGATCCATTACACTGACACTGAATGCTGATCCATTACACTGACACTGGGTGCTGATCTATTACACTGACACTGGGTGCTGATCTATTACACTGACACTGGGTGATGATCTATTACACTGACACTGGGTGCTGATCCATTACACTGACACTGGGTGCTGATCTATTACACTGACACTGGGTGCTGATCTATTACACTGACACTGGGTGCTGATCTATTACACTGACACTGGGTGCTGATCTATTACACTGACACTGGGTGCTGATCCATTACACTGACACTGGGTGCTGATCTATTACACTGTCACTGGGTGCTGATCTATTACACTGACACTGGGTGCTGATCCATTACACTGACACTGGGTGCTGATCTATTACACAGACACTAGGTGCTGATCTATTACACTGACACTGGGTGCAGATCCATTACACTGACACTGGGTGCTGATCCATTACACTGACACTGGGTGCTGATCTATTACACTGACACTGGGTGCTGATCCATTACACTGACACTGGGTGCTGATCCATTACACTGACACTGGGTGCTGATCTATTACACTGACACTGGGTGCTGATCCATTACACTGACACTGGGTGATGATCTATTACACTGACACTGGGTGATGATCTATTACACTGACACTGGGTGCTGATCCATTACACTGACACTGGGTGATGATCTATTACACTGACACTGGGTGCTGATCCATTACACTGACACTGGGTGCTGATCTATTACACTGACACTGGGTGCTGATCCATTACACTGACACTGGGTGCTGATCTATTACACTGACACTGGGTGCTGATCCATTACACTGACACTGGGTGCTGATCTATTACACTGACACTGGGTGCTGATCTATTACACTGACACTGGGTGCTGATCTATTACACTGACACTGGGTGCTGATCTATTACACTGACACTGGGTGCTGATCTATTACACTGACACTGGGTGCTGATCTATTACACTGACACTGGGTGCTGATCTATTACACTGACACTGGGTGCTGATCTATTACACTGACACTGGGTGCTGATCCATTACACTGACACTGGGTGCTGATCTATTACACAGACACTGGGTGCTGATCCATTACACTGACACTGGGTGCTGATCTATTACACAGACACTGGGTGCTGATCTATTACACTGACACTGGGTGCTGATCCATTACACTGACACTGGGTGCTGATCTATTACACTGACACTGGGTGCTGATCCATTACACTGACACTGGGTGCTGATCCATTACACTGACACTGGGTGCTGATCCATTACACTGACACTGGGTGCTGATCCATTACACTGACACTGGGTGCTGATCTATTACACTGACACTGGGTGCTGATCCATTACACTGACACTGGGTGCTGATCCATTACACTGACACTGGGTGCTGATCCATTACACTGACACTGGGTGCTGATCTATTACACTGACACTGGGTGCTGATCTATTACACTGACACTGGGTGCTGATCCATTACACTGACACTGGGTGCTGATCTATTACACTGACACTGGGTGCTGATCCATTACACTGACACTGGGTGCTGATCCATTACACTGTCACTGGGTGCTGATCTATTACACTGACACTGGGTGCTGATCCATTACACTGACACTGGGTGCTGATCCATTACACTGACACTGGGTGCTGATCCATTACACTGACACTGGGTGCTGATCTATTACACTGACACTGGGTGCTGATCCATTACACTGACACTGGGTGCTGATCCATTACACTGACACTGGGTGCTGATCCATTACACTGACACTGGGTGCTGATCTATTACACTGACACTGGGTGCTGATCCATTACACTGACACTGGGTGCTGATCCATTACACTGACACTGGGTGCTGATCTATTACACTGACACTGGGTGCTGATCCATTACACTGACACTGGGTGCTGATCCATTACACTGACACTGGGTGCTGATCCATTACACTGACACTGGGTGCTGATCTATTACACTGACACTGGGTGCTGATCCATTACACTGACACTGGGTGCTGATCTATTACACTGACACTGGGTGCTGATCTATTACACTGACACTGGGTGCTGATCCATTACACTGACACTGGGTGCTGATCCATTACACTGACACTGGGTGCTGATCTATTACACTGACACTGGGTGCTGATCTATTACACAGACACTGGGTGCTGATCAATTACATGACAATGGGTGCTGATCTATTACACTGACACTGGTGCTGATCTATTACACTGACACTGGGTGCTGATCCATTACACTGACACTGGGTGCTGATCTATTACACTGACACTGGGTGCTGATCATTACACTGACACTGGGAGCTGATCTATTACACTGACACTGGGTGCTGATCCATTACACAGACACTGGGTGCTGATCCATTACACCGACACTGGGTGCTGATCTATTACACTGACACTGGGTGCTGATCCATTACACTGACACTGGGTGCTGATCCATTACACTGACACTGGGTGCTGATCCATTACACTGACACTGGGTGCTGATCCATTACACTGGACACTGGTGCTGATCCATTACACTGACACTGGTGCTGATCCATTACACTGACACTGGGTGCTGATCCATTACACAGACACTGGGGTGCTGATCTATTACACTGACACTGGGTGCTGATCTATTACACTGACACTGGGTGCTGATCCATTACACTGACACTGGGTGCTGATCTATTACACTGAAACTGGGTGCTGATCTATTACACTGACACTGGGTGCTGATCTATTACACTGACACTGGGTGCTGATCCATTACACTGACACTGGGTGCTGATCCATTACACTGACACTGGGTGCTGATCTATTACACTGACACTGGGTGCTGATCTATTACACTGACACTGGGTGCTGATCCATTACACTGACACTGGGTGCTGATCCATTACACTGACACTGGGTGCTGATCTATTACACAGACACTGGGTGCTGATCCATTACACTGACACTGGGTGCTGATCTATTACACTGACACTGGGTGCTGATCCATTACACTGACACTGGGTGCTGATCCATTACACTGACACTGGGTGCTGATCCATTACACTGACACTGGGTGCTGATCCATTACACTGACACTGGGTGCTGATCCATTACACTGACACTGGGTGCTGATCTATTACACTGACACTGGGTGCTGATCCATTACACTGACACTGGGTGCTGATCCATTACACTGACACTGGGTGCTGATCTATTACACTGACACTGGGTGCTGATCCATTACACTGTCACTGGGTGCTGATCTATTACACTGACACTGAATGCTGATCCATTACACTGACACTGGGTGCTGATCTATTACACTGACACTGGGTGCTGATCCATTACACTGACACTGGGTGCTGATCCATTACACTGACACTGGGTGCTGATCCATTACACTGACACTGGGTGCTGATCCATTACACTGACACTGGGTGCTGATCCATTACACTGACACTGGGTGCTGATCCATTACACTGACACTGGGTGCTGATCCATTACACTGACACTGGGTGCTGATCTATTACACTGACACTGGGTGCTGATCCATTACACTGACACTGAGTGCTGATCCATTACACTGACACTGGGTGCTGATCCATTACACTGTCACTGGGTGCTGATCCATTACACTGACACTGGGTGCTGATCTATTACACTGACACTGGGTGCTGATCCATTACACTGACACTGGGTGCTGATCTATTACACTGACACTGGGTGCTGATCCATTACACTGTCACTGGGTGCTGATCCATTACACAGACACTGGGTGCTGATCTATTACACTGTCACTGGGTGATGATCCATTACACTGACACTGGGTGCTGATCCATTACACTGACACTGGGTGCTGATCTATTACACTGACACTGGGTGATGATCCATTACACAGACACTGGGTGCTGAGCTATTACACTGACACTGGGTGATGATCCATTACAGTGACACTGGGTGCTGATCCATTACACTGACACTGGGTGCTGATCTATTACACTGACACTGGGTGCTGATCTATTACACTGACACTGGGTGCTGATCTATTACACTGACACTGGGTGCTGATCTATTACACTGACACTGGGTGCTGATCCATTACACAGACACTGAATGCTGATCCATTACACAGACACTGAATGCTGATCCATTACACAGACACTGAATGCTGATCCATTACACTGACACTGGGTGCTGATCTATTACACAGACACTGGGTGCTGATCCATTACACTGACACTGGGTGCTGATCTATTACACTGACACTGGGTGCTGATCCATTACACTGACACTGGGTGCTGATCTATTACACTGTCACTGGGTGCTGATCTATTACACTGACACTGGGTGCTGATCCATTACACTGACACTGGGTGCTGATCCATTACACTGACACTGGGTGCTGATCCATTACACTGACACTGGGTGCTGATCCATTAAACTGACACTTGGTGATGATCTATTACACTGACACTGCGTGTTGATCCATTACACTGACACTGGGTGCTAATCCATTACACTGTCACTGGGTGCTGATCCATTACACTGACACTGGGTGCTGATCCATTACACTGACACTGGGTGCTGATCCATTACACTGTCACTGGGTGCTGATCCATTACACTGACACTGGGTGCTGATCCATTACACTGACACTGGGTGCTGATCCATTACACTGACACTGGGTGCTAATCCATTACACTGTCACTGGGTGCTGATCCATTACACTGACACTGGGTGCTAATCCATTACACTGTCACTGGGTGCTGATCCATTACACTGACACTGGGTGCTGATCCATTACACTGACACTGGGTGCTGATCCATTACACTGTCACTGGGTGCTGATCCATTACACTGACACTGGGTGCTGACCCATTACACTGACACTGGGTGCTGATCCATTACACTGTCACTGGGTGCTGATCTATTACACTGACACTGGGTGCTGACCCATTACACTGACACTGGGTGCTGATCCATTACACTGACACTGGGTGCTGATCCATTACACTGTCACTGGGTGCTGATCTATTACACTGACACTGGGTGCTGACCCATTACACTGACACTGGGTGCTGATCCATTACACTGACACTGGGTGCTGACCCATTACACTGACACTGGGTGCTGATCTATTACACTGACACTGGGTGCTGATCTATTACACTGACACTGGGTGCTGATCTATTACACTGACACTGGGTGCTGATCCATTACACTGACACTGGGTGCTGATCCATTACACTGACACTGGGTGCTGACCCATTACACTGACACTGGGTGCTGATCTATTACACTGACACTGGGTGCTGATCTATTACACTGACACTGGGTGCTGATCCATTACACTGACACTGGGTGCTGATCCATTACACTGACACTGGGTGCTGACCCATTACACTGACACTGGGTGCTGATCTATTACACTGACACTGGGTGCTGATCCATTACACTGACACTGGGTGCTGACCCATTACACTGACACTGGGTGCTGATCCATTACACTGACACTGGGTGCTGATCCATTACACTGACACTGGGTGCTGATCCATTACACTGACACTGGGTGCTGACCCATTACACTGACACTGGGTGCTGATCTATTGCACTGACACTGGGTGCTGATCTATTGCACTGACACTGGGTGCTGATCTATTACACTGACACTGGGTGCTGATCTATTACATTGACACTGGGTGCTGATCTATTACACTGACACTGGGTGATGATCTATTACACTGACACTGGGTGCTGATCTATTGCACTGACACTGGGTGCTGATCTATTACACTGACACTGGGTGCTGATCTATTACACTGACACTGGGTGATGATCTATTACACAGACACTGGGTGATGATCTATTACACTGACACTGGGTGCTGATCCATTACACAGACACTGGGTGCTGATCCATTACACTGACACTGGGTGCTGATCTATTACACTGACACTGGGTGCTGATCCATTACACAGACACTGGGTGCTGATCCATTACACTGACACTGGGTGCTGATCCATTACACAGACACTGGGTGCTGATCCATTACACTGACACTGGGTGCTGATCCATTACACTGACACTGGGTGCTGATCCATTACACTGACACTGGGTGCTGATCCATTACACTGACACTGGGTGCTGATCTATTACACTGACACTGGGTGCTGATCTATTACACTGACACTGGGTGCTGATCCATTACACTGACACTGGGTGCTGATCCATTACACAGACACTGGGTGCTGATCCATTACACTGACACTGGGTGCTGATCCATTACACAGACACTGGGTGCTGATCCATTACACTGACACTGGGTGCTGATCTATTACACTGACACTGGGTGCTGATCCATTACACAGACACTGGGTGCTGATCCATTACACTGACACTGGGTGCTGATCTATTACACTGACACTGGGTGCTGATCCATTACACTGACACTGGGTGCTGATCCATTACACTGACACTGGGTGCTGATCCATTACACTGACACTGGGTGCTGATCCATTACACTGACACTGGGTGCTGATCCATTACACTGACACTGGGTGCTGATCCATTACACTGACACTGGGTGCTGATCCATTACACTGACACTGGGTGCTGATCTATTACACTGACACTGGGTGCTGATCCATTACACTGACACTGGGTGCTGATCCATTACACTGACACTGGGTGCTGATCCATTACACTGACACTGGGTGCTGATCTATTACACTGACACTGGGTGCTGATCTATTACACTGACACTGGGTGCTGATCCATTACACTGACACTGGGTGCTGATCTATTACACGTGACACTGGGTGCTGATCCATTACACTGACACTGGGTGCTGACCATTACACTGTCACTGGGTGCTGATCTATTACACTGACACTGGGTGCTGGAACCCATTACACTGACACTGGGTGCAGATCCATTACACTGACACTGGGTGCTGATCCATTACACTTGTCACTGGGTGCTGATCCTATTACACTGACTCAGGGGTGCTGACCCATTACACTGACACTGGGTGCTGATCCATTACACTTGCCACTGGGTGCTGACCCATTATCACTGACACTGTGGTGCTGATCTAGTACACTGACACTGGGTGCTGATCTATTCTCACTGACACTGGGGGTGCTGATCTATTACACTGACACTGGGTGCTGATCTATTACACTGACACTGGGTGCTTGATCCATTACACCTGACACTGGGGTGCTGATCTATTACACAGGACACTGGGTGCTGATCCATTACACTGACATCGGGTGCTGATCTATTACACTGACACTGGGTGCTGATCTATTACACTGACACTGGGTGCTGATCCTATTACACAGACACTGGGTGCTGATCCATTACACTGACACTGGGTGCTGATCCATACACAGACACTGGGTGCTGATCCATTACACTGACACTGGGTGCGACCAATTACACTGACACTGGGGTGCTGATCCTATTACACAGACACTGGGTGCTGATCCATTACACTGACACTGGTGATGATCCTATTACACTGACACTGGGTTGCTGATCCATTCCACAGACACTGGGTGCTGATCCAATTACACTGACACTGGGTGCTGATCATTACACAGACACTGGGTGCTGATCCTATTACACTGACACTGGGTGCCTGATCCATTACACAGACACTGGGTGCTGATCCATTACAACCAGACACTGGTTGCTGATCCTATTACACTGCTACTGGGTGCTGATCCATTGCACTGACACTGGGTGCTGATCTATTACACTGACACTGGGTGCTGGACATGGTGTATCCATCACACTGACAACTGGGAGCTGAATCTACTACACAGACCCTGGGTGCTGATCCATTACACAGACTATGGGTGCTGATCTATTACACTGACACTGGGTGGCTGATCCAATACACTGACACTGGGTGCTGATCCTATTACACTGACACTGGGTGCTGATCTATTACACTGACACTGGGTGCTGATCCATTACACTGACACTGGGTGCTGATCCATTACACTGACACTGGGTGCTGATCCATTACACTGACACTGGGTGCTGATCCATTACACTGACACTGGGTGCTGATCCATTACACTGACACTGGGTGCTGATCCATTACACTGACACTGGGTGCTGATCCATTACACTGACACTGGGTGCTGATCTATTACACTGACACTGGGTGCTGATCCATTACACTGACACTGGGTGCTGATCCATTACACTGACACTGGGTGCTGATCCATTACACTGACACTGGGTGCTGATCTATTACACTGACACTGGGTGCTGATCCATTACACTGACACTGGGTGCTGATCCATTACACTGACACTGGGTGCTGATCCATTACACTGACACTGGGTGCTGATCCATTACACTGACACTGGGTGCTGATCCATTACACTGACACTGGGTGCTGATCCATTACACTGACACTGGGTGCTGATCCATTACACTGACACTGGGTGCTGATCTATTACACTGACACTGGGTGCTGATCTATTACACTGACACTGGGTGCTGATCCATTACACTGACACTGGGTGTGATCCATTACACAGACACTGGGTGCTGATCTATTACACTGACACTGGGTGCTGACCATTACACTGACACTGGGTGCTGATCTATTACACTGACACTGGGTGCTGATCTATTACACTGACACTGGTGCTGATCAATTACACTGACACTGGGTGCTGATCATTACACTGACACTGGGTGCTGATCCATTACACTGACACTGGGTGCTGATCTATTACACTGACACTGGGTGCTGATCTATTACACTGACACTGGGTGCTGATCCATTACACTGACACTGGGTGCTGATCCATTACACTGACACTGGGTGCTGATCCATTACACTGACACTGGGTGCTGATCCATTACACTGACACTGGGTGCTGATCTATTACACTGACACTGGGTGTGATCCATTACACTGACACTGGGTGCTGATCATTACACTGACACTGGGTGCTGATCCATTACACAGACACTGGGTGCTGATCCATTACACTGACACTGGGTGCTGATCCATTACACTGACACTGGGTGCCTGATCCATTACACTGACACTGGGTGCTGATCCATTACACTGACACTGGGTGCTGATCTATTACACTGACACTGGTGCTGATCTATTACACTGACACTGGGTGCTGATCCATTACACTGACACTGGGGTGCTGATCCATTACACACTGACACTGGGTGCTGATCTATTACACTGACACTGGTGCTGATCCATTACACTGACACTGGGTGCTGATCTATTACACTGACCACTGTGTGCTGATCCATTACACTGTCACTGGGTGCTGATCCATTACACTGACACTGGGTGCTGAATCTATACACTGACACTGGGTGCTGATCTATTACACCGACCTGGGTGCTGATCTATTACACAGACACTGGGTGCTGATCTATTACACTGACAACTGGGTGCTGATCCATTACACTGACACTGGGTGCTGATCATTAACTGACACTGGTTGCTGATCTATTAAACTGACATCTGGGGTGCTGATCATTACACGAACTGGGTGCTGATCTATTTACACTGTCCTGGTGCTGATCCATTACACTGACACTGGGTGCTGCTCTATTACACTGACACTGGGTGCTGATCTATTACACTGACACTGGGGCTGATCCATTACACTGACACTGGTGCTGATCTATTACAGTGACACTGGGTGATGATCTATTACACTGTCACTGAGGTGCTGATCTATTACACTGACACTGGGTGCTGATCATTACACTGACACTGGTGCTGATCCATTACACTGACACTGGGTGCTGATCCATTACACTGACACTGGGTGCTGATCCATTACACTGACACTGGGTGCTGATCCATTACACTGACACTGGGTGCTGATCTATTACACTGACACTGGGTGCTGATCTATTACACTGACACTGGGTGCTGATCCATTACACTGACACTGGGTGCTGATCCATTACACTGACACTGGGTGCTGATCCATTACACTGACAC
Organism: Squalus acanthias; assembly: GCA_030390025.1. Lineage (NCBI taxonomy): Eukaryota > Metazoa > Chordata > Chondrichthyes > Squaliformes > Squalidae > Squalus > Squalus acanthias. The sequence continues at coordinate 2,125,202 of JASTWF010000055.1, forward strand.
TGGGTGCTGATCTATTACACTGACACTGGGTGCTGATCCATTACACTGACACTGGGTGCTGATCATTACACTGACACTGGGTGCTGATCCATTACACTGACACTGGGTGCTGATCCATTACACTGACACTGGGTGCTGATCCATTACACTGACACTGGGTGCTGATCATTACACTGACACTGGGTGCTGATCCATTACACTGACACTGGGTGCTGATCTATTACACTGACACTGGGTGCTGATCCATTACACTGACACTGGGTGCTGATCATTACACTGACACTGGGTGCTGATCCATTACACTGACACTGGGTGCTGATCCATTACACTGACACTGGGTGCTGATCCATTACACTGACACTGGGTGCTGATCCATTACACTGACACTGGGTGCTGATCCATTACACTGACACTGGGTGCTGATCCATTACACTGACACTGGGTGCTGATCCATTACACTGACACTGGGTGCTGATCCATTACACTGACACTGGGTGCTGATCCATTACACTGACACTGGGTGCTGATCCATTACACTGACACTGGGTGCTGATCCATTACACTGACACTGGGTGCTGATCCATTACACTGACACTGGGTGCTGATCTATTACACTGACACTGGGTGCTGATCTATTACACTGACACTGGGTGCTGATCTATTACACTGACACTGGGTGCTGATCTATTACACTGACACTGGGTGCTGATCTATTACACTGACACTGGGTGCTGATCCATTACACTGACACTGGGTGCTGATCCATTACACTGACACTGGGTGCTGATCTATTACACTGACACTGGGTGCTGATCTATTACACTGACACTGGGTGCTGATCCATTACACTGACACTGGGTGCTGATCCATTACACTGACACTGAATGCTGATCCATTACACTGACACTGGGTGCTGATCCATTACACTGTCACTGGGTGCTGATCTATTACACAGACACTGGGTGCTGATCCATTACACTGACACTGGGTGCTGATCTATTACACTGACACTGGTGCTGATCTATTACACTGACACTGGGTGCTGATCATTAACTGTCACTGGGTGCTGATCTATTACACTGACACTGGGTGCTGATCTATTACACTGACACTGGGTGCTGATCCATTACACTGACACTGGTGCTGATCCATTACACTGACACTGGTGCTGATCCATTACACTGACACGGGTAGCTGATGATCCATTACACTGACACTGGTGCTGATCCATTACACTGACACTGGGTGCTGATCCATTACACTGACACTGGGTGCTGATCCATTACACTGACACTGGGTGCTGATCCATTACACTGACACTGGTTGCTGATTCATTACACTGACACTGGTGCTGATCCATTACACTGACACTGGGTGCTGATCCATTACACTGACCTGGGTGCTGATCCATTACACTGACACTGGGTGCTGATCCATTACACTGTCACTGGGTGCTGATTCCATTACACTGACACTGGGTGCTGATCCTTTACACTGACACTGGTGCTGATCCATTACACTGACACTGGGTGCTGATCTATTACACTGACACTGGGTGCTGATCCATTACACTGACACTGGGTGCTGATCCATTACACTGACACTGGGTGCTGATCTATTACACTGACACTGCTGGTGCTGATCTATTACACTGACACTGGGTGCTGATCCATTACACTGACACTGGGTGCTGATCCATTACACTGACACTGGGTGCTGATCTATTACACTGACACTGGGTGCTGATCTATTACACTGACACTGGGTGCTGATCTATTACACTGACACTGGGTGCTGATCTATTACACTGACACTGGGTGCTGATCCATTACACTGACACTGGGTGCTGATCTATTACACTGACACTGGGTGATGATCCATTACACTGACACTGGGTGCTGATCCATTACACTGACACTGGGTGCTGATCCATTACACTGACACTGGGTGCTGATCTATTACACTGACACTGGGTGCTGATCTATTACACTGACACTGGGTGCTGATCCATTACACTGACACTGGGTGCTGATCCATTACACTGACACTGGGTGCTGATCCATTACACTGAGACACTGCGTGCTGATCTATTACACTGACACTGGGTGCTGATCCATTACACTGACACTGGGTGCTGATCTATTACACTGACACTGGGTGCTGATCCATTACACAGACACTGGGTGCTGATCCATTACACTGACACTGGGTGCTGATCCATTACACTGACACTGGGTGCTGATCCAGTACACTGACACTGGGTGCTGATCCATTTCACTGACACTGGTGCTGATCCATTACACTGACACTGGGTGTGATATCTTACACTGACACTGGGTGCTGATCCATTACACTGTCACTGGGTGCTGATCCATTACACTGACACTGGGTGATGATCTATTACACTGACACTGGGTGCTGATCTATTACACTGACACTGGGTGCTGATCCATTACACTGACACTGGGTGCTGATCTTTACACTGACACTGGGTGCTGATTCCATTACACTGACACTGGGTGCTGATCCATTACACTGACACTGGGTGCTGATCTATTACACTGACACTGGGTGTGATCTATTACACTGACACTGGGTGCTGATCCATTACACTGACACTGGGTGCTGATCCATTACACTGACACTGGGTGCTGATCTATTACACTGACACTGGGTGCTGATCTATTACACTGACACTGGGTGCTGATCCTATTACACTGACACTGGGTGCTGATCCATTACACTGACACTGGGTGCTGATCTATTACACTGACACTGGGTGCTGATCCTATTACACTGACACTGGGTGCTGATCTATTACACAGACACTGGGTGCTGATCTATTACACTGACACTGGGTGCTGATCTATTACACTGACACTGGGTGCTGATCCTATTACACTGACACTGGGTGCTGATCTATTACACTGACACTGGGTGCTGATCTATTACACTGACACTGGGTGCTGATCTATTACACTGACACTGGGTGCTGATCCATTACACTGACACTGGGTGCTGATCCATTACACTGACACTGGGTGCTGATCCATTACACTGACACTGGGTGCTGATCCATTACACTGACACTGGGTGCTGATCATTACACTGACACTGGTGCTGATCATTACACTGACACTGGGTGCTGATCATTACACTGACACTGGTGCTGATCCATTACACTGACACTGGGTGCTGATCCATTACACTGACACTGGTGCTGATCCATTACACTGACACTGGGTGCTGATCCATTACACTGACACTGGGTGCTGATCA